>JAVANC010000014.1:6540968-6576245 GCA_033319125.1 Parnassius glacialis
GTAACCTATGCTTGCGCATACATTAAAGCACTATATCTAATATATATATATATATATATATATATATATATATATATATATATATATATATATATATATATTTATTTATTGGTGCCGGCGGGGATCAAACTCGGCTTACTCATGTACTGTGAAATTTAAAGAGAGCGCTTTACAAAAAAGAAAAAAACGTAGAAAAAGAGACATTTTTCATATAGTTATTCTTGTCACATTTCTGATTTTACTCTAATCTTCTAATCTATTCTAATATATCTATATCCATTCTTATCTTTTCTTATGTAGAAAAAGTGACATGCATAATGGCATGCAGGTAGCTCAGGGCCATGCCTTATGGTATTCCTTGCTGGTGGTTTATGTTTATGACCACATGAGAAGTACCATCAAAAACAGTTCACTTAGAAAAAAGTTCGGAGGTAACACACTTAAAAAATACTGTCAAATTGAGAAACTCTTCCTTTTTTGAAATCGGTTAAAAACAGCGATTGCGAAATACCCCGTTTATGAGGTAATCTATGGGTCTTGTTCCTGTTTAGCAGTGGACTTTCAATGTATATGGTACTCCTTGGTGGTGGTTTATGTTCAGCAGTGGGCTTATGAAATTGTGAACTGTAATGATAATTATGTTGATGTTAGAATAATAAACAGATTTTTTAGAATTTGTGAGAGATCTGGTAGCGATCGCCAATCCGTCTACCAAACGTGACGATTTAGGAAATCCTCGCCTATACTCATAGCTGAGCTGAGGGCAATGCTCGAGGTTCCTCTGCGTGACAAACTTATAAATGACGATACCGAACCGACATAGCCCAACGGATTAATAAGCTGAAGTGGTAATGGGCCGGCCATATAGCTCGAAGAACCGACACGTACCGGGAGACGAAGTTTAGGGCGGCCTCCCACTAGATGGAGTGATGACCTGGTGAGACATGCAGAAAGTCGATGGATGCAGGTAGCTCAGGACCGTGCTTTGCGGCATTTATTGGGGAGGTCTGTGTCCAGCAGTGGGACATGTGAAGGACTGTTATGATGTCGATGATGATTGTATTGAAGTAGAATGTTTGTTCCGTTGTGTTTCAGATGTTTATGCAAGTATGTTTAAAATGTGTGTATTATGTAATATTTAAAAATGCACGTGCTATTTATCAACTATTGTATTTATTATGTAATTTGTAGTAATTATAATTGTAATTATAAAATGTATGTTACGTAGGTATGTTTTTTATATTTGTATTTCATTATAAATATTTTCATGTTTTGTGGCACCTGCTCAAGTATCTCTGCTTAGCTGGTAGTTGACTGAAAGAAATGCGAAAAGGTATTAAGTCCGCCAATTGTACACTTTATGTGCAATACAAATTAAGTAAATAAATGTTTGTTCAGTTGCACTTTTATAGTTAATTGCCTGTATTTATGATACATAAGCTATGTAGTACCGGAGTAAGAATCCACTAAAACATTATCACCACCTACTACTACACTATCGTCCCGTGGGTGTTGTGAGACAGAGATAACCAAACTAAGAGAGGAGCAGTAGCGTTTTCCTAATAAAAAGTAGGAAACAAAACAACCGACTTCAATGTAAATAAAATGAAAACATCATCAATGTAGTCAGTCAATTAAATAAGCATTATTGAGAATAACTCAAAAAGTACTGATCATTACTTGATCAAATTTATATGGGACCACATGAGAGGCACCATAATGATCAAAAACGGTCATATAAAAGAGTCGAATTGAGAACCTCATCCTTTTTTGAAGTCGGTTAAAAACTGCGTTCGTGAAATACCCTGTTTATGAGGCGATCTATGGGTCCTGTTTCTGTTTAGCAGTGGATTTTTAATAGGCTGTAATGAAAGATGAAAATTTTATAATATTGTTTTCTTTATTTCACAATATGAGTTTTATTGGCTAGCCGTTATCATAGTTATAACCTTTTATTTTTACGTTCTCATGTTCTAATAACTGCTGAAGAAAACGACCAAACATTACTATGACCATAAAGAGACGAGAATGTAATATTATTTGATTTACGAGCAGTTTATAGAGACCATAATTTGAAGGCTTTCTTGTTCCTTCTTATTTTAAATTAATTTTAAAATTGCAAATATTTTTAAACTTAAATACCTAAAACAATTATCTAAAAGTATATTAGTCATATAAGCATCAAATTTTTCTTTATTTAACTATCCGCTTAATTTGAATCGATAAAAAAACCTAAAGTTTATAACTTCGCTCATCATCAACAACAGCCACTTCACAAGTCCACTGCTTAACATAGGCCTTCCCCAAGGAATGTCACAAAGCACGGCCGTGAACCACCAGCAAACATCGACTTCCTGCATGTATTACCAGGTCGTCATTCCATTTAGTAACCTTTCTTCCCCATCTATTGTCGATTCTTCGAGCTATATGGCCGGCCCATTGGCCCTTCAGCTTACTAATACGATGAACTATGTCAGTTAGGATATCTTCATTTATAAGCTTATCACTCAGAGAAACCTCGAGCATAGCTGGCAGCCATTAGCCCGTAAAAGTCCACTACTGGACACGAGCCTCTTCCATGAGCCATACACGAGGATTTACTTAAATCATTAAGTTAAATAGACGGATCGATAAATGACGATCGCAATCAGACTTCTAACACATTTGAAACTGTTTTCCGTCAAAAAATTGTATATTTTTCTAGATAATCATCATCATCATCATTAATGTTCACAATTTCACAAGTCCACTGTTGAAAATAGGTCACCGCCAAGAAATAAAACAATGTATGGCCCTGAAGCCAGTTGCATCGATCGACTTCCTGTATATTTCACCAGGTCGTCACTTTTTCTACATAAGAAATAATAAATACACAGATACGTGGCAAAAATAATTTAAAGAAAAATGTGATTATTTTAAACCTCTTTTTTTCGAATTGACAAATTGAAATTTGAGCCAACATTTTTTTATCTACTTCCGTAATTTATTTTTATTTTGTGTGTTATATTATAAAATGCAAACTAAATATCCAGACCTTTGTCAAAAGCCACTTATTAACCAGAATTTTATTCTCCTAAACCTAGAATAGGATATGTTAACTAGCGGCGAAGGTGGAACACCAAGGGGTTTTATTCAGTGCAAGTCCGACATAACCCGTCCTTGCCCCCGCGAGACGGTTATGTAAGGGGTATGTAAGGTAAGGCATTTCCCCAGGAAAAAAAAGGATATGCTAACTGATGCATTTGCAAATAGCATCATGAAATGAAGCCGTATTTGCTTTCAAGCCTAAATGAAAGCATTCTGATGCAAAACCAGAAAATTTAATGGCTATGAATACAAGGAGCTTAAACAAAACATATAAACATGAACACTCACGTATATTACTCAGAGGGGTAGGCAAAGACAAATTACTTCTTTTGGCACGATCCTAACACACCTCTCTCGCCTCGTTTACATCCATATACCTACACATACATGTTCGTCGGTTAAAGGTACTCTTAGTCTGGCCCATTTATAATATATCGCCAATTTGATCTATAAAAAAAATTTGAAAGCAGAAGAATGCGGGTTAAGAATGGGTGAGTTAACCGTCAAATGCCTTTTGTACGCCGATGATCAAGTCATACTTGCGTCGTCGGCGGCCGAGTTGCAAATGATGGTTACATTAATGAACAGGACATTAAAAGAAAAGGGAATGAAAGTGAACGCAAGTAAGACGAAAGTTATGGTTTTTGAAAGAGAAGAAAGTAAAACGATATGTGAAATAAGAATAGAAGGGTAGTTGGTAGAGCAAGTAGATGAGTTTGTGTATTTGGGATGTGTGTTTAGCAGGGATGGTAGATATCATAAGGATATAGAACGACGAGTGAATGCAGGAAATAGATTGAATGGGGCTCTACACTCTATTGTGAAAAAACAGAATGTGTCCAAAAAGGCACGTCTGGCTATTCACAATGCTGTGTAAGTGCCTACTTTAATATATGGTAGTGAAAGTTGGGTGTGGCAGAAGAAGCACGAGAGTAGAATAAATGCTGTAGAAATGCGGTCATTACGTAGTATGCTAGGGCTGAATCTGAATGACAGGGTGAGAAATAGTGTGATAAGAGAAATATGTGGTTTGCAAGACGATGTTGTGACTAGGATTAAGAAAGTAATGCTTCGGTGGTTTGGTCATGTAGAAAGAATGAATGAGGAAAGAGTGACAAAGCAAATTTATGTTGCAGAGGTGAATGGCAGAGTCGGGAAGGGTCGCCCTAGGCGAAAGTTTATCGACCAAATTGGCGAAATATTGAAAATGGGCCAAATTAAGAGTACCTTTAACCGACGAGCGTGTATGCGTAGGTATATGGATGTGGAGGAAGCGAGAGAGGTGTGTCAGGATCGTGCCAAATGGAATTCCATAGTCTCTGCCTACGCCTCTGGGTAACAGGCGTGAGTGTTTATGTTATGTATGTTATGTTGATCTATAAACTTTCGTCTAAGGCGTCCCTTCACGAATCAACCGTCCATTTATGCAACATAAATTTGCTTTGTCATTCTTTCCTCGTTCATTCTTTCTATATAGCCAAACCAATGAACTATTCCTTGTAGTGTCGTGAAGCAACAATAAAAAAAAAATAGAACCTAACCTAAGAACAACAAAACAACAAAAGTAGAACAAGAAAATAATATATTTAAATTTTTAAAAAGGTATTTACAATTTTATAAAAAAATTAAATATGATGATGATGATGGATGAAGTGAGATTACAATTAGATTAAAAAATAAAGATAGGAGAATAGGAGAATATAGTGTTGTAGTGGAGCCTAAAGGTCGAAGTGACACACGCTGCGCTTGGAGTAGTAGTAGGCACACGCGGAGCTTGAAGTTTCCTGGCGGCGACGGCACGCAGCGTCTGGTCTGGGCACACTCAGCGTCCGGAGCCGGCGCACGTAGCGCCTGGAGTAGGTGCGCTTAGCGCCTGGAGCAAGCAGTCGTAGCGCCCAAAGGTAGCGCGGACAGTAGGTGCACTCAGCGCCTGGAGCAAGCAGTCGTAGCGCCCAAAGGTAGCACGGCAGTAGGTGCACTCAGCGCCTGGAGCAAGCAGTCGTAGCGCCCGGAGTAGTGTGGCCCCGCGCTTGAAGTAGACTACGCCGACGACTTCAAATGTAGATGGAGGCTTGCAGGATCCCGGGGCAATGCGGCCCCGGGATAAGGCCTTTAGTAGATGCTTCTCGTTTGAGAACTGAAGCGAGACTTCCTGTATTCTCCGATTGTTCGGCTTTTATACTTTTTTAGAGAGAACGAGAAATTATTTAAATTAAAAGGAAATTTTTGTAAATGAACTAGAGGGAAAGAGTATTAATGTGAAAATATCGAACTAAGAACATCAAACCAGTGACGAATTTGAATAAAAGTTACCATAACAACCATATAAATAATGGTTGTCAAAAATATAAAAATTTTTGGTTTTAGGTATAAAATTGAAAAACAGTTACATTTAAGTAAGAAATGAGATATTATTCATATAGGAAAAACTATAGCGCGGCAGCGCGCACGAAACCTGAAATTGCAGAGTTACGGAGAACTCAATAAAAGATAGAAAAAGGTAAGACTCCATTGACAGCGATTTAAATGGTGCTGATAGCGTGAAAATACGAAGTGAAAATGATTTGTTATTGTGTAAAAACGTTACAGGATCCTATGGAAATAAAGGTGATGCAAAATATAACTGCAAAAAATCAAAAACATAATGGAAAAATAGTGTAAAATGATATGTAAGTAGCATAACACTACATCCTTTCTCAAGCCTAGTCACAACATCATCTTGCAAACCACACCCATCACTTATTACACATTTTCTTAACCTGTCATTCAAATTCAGCCTTAAAGACCGCATTTCCATAGCATTTATTTATCTTTCGTGCTGCTTCTGCCACACCCAACTCTCATTACTATATATTAGAGTGGGGACTAACACAGCATTGTGAATTATCATACGTGGCTTTTTGACATATTCTCAATCCCAATAGAGTGAAGAGCCCTATTTACTCTTTTCCCTGCGTTCACTCGTCATTATATATCCTTATCATATCTACCATCCCTGCCAAAACACATCCCAAATACACAAACTTATTCATTTGGTCTACCAACTCCTTGTCTATTTTTATTTAACATATCGTTTTAATACCTTCTCTTTCAAAAACCATCACTTAATTTTACTTGTTTTCACTTTCTTCTCCATTTCTTTTAATGACTTGTTCATTAATGTAAACATCATTTGCAATTCGACTGTCGACGCAAATTCCCAAACGCTGCCCAACCGAGTTGAATCCGTCGATTGACCTCTCGGTCGAAGTTGGACTTACCTAGTCGGACTATTTGTCCCAGGTAAACATACTCGTCAACAACTTCAAGCTTAGTGCTCCTACTGGCATAGGTGTGACATGGACATTTAACATAATCTTTGTTTTGTTCATCTTAAGACCTATCCATTGGGAAACACTCGGTCGAGGTCGAAGTCATTGAGCATAGTGCTTAGGTCCTCCAGCGATTCTGCCATAAGGACTATGTCGTCAGCAAATCAAAGGTGAGTGATGCACTCCCCATTGATGTTAATACCGTATCCTTTCCAGTCCAGAAGCTTGAAAACGTCTTCCAATGCAGCGGTGAAGAGTTTCGGGGATAAAACGTCATCCTGTCTTACACCTCTCTACTCTACGTTGGATCGGTTTTGTACTCTGGTTCTGTACTCGGATTGCCATCAAAGCTCTACTGTACCAGCATTTCAGCACTTCGATATACCGACAGTCAACTTGGTACCGCTGAAGGGACTGCAGCACCGCCCAAATTTTGACGAAATCAAAGGCTTTCTCATAGTCCACATACGCCCGACATAGTTGCAAATTGTACTCCTCGGACTTTTATACAATTTGCCGAAGGGTATGTATTTGGTCAACCACATAACGCACGCACCCTGAGGACTGACGAGAAGATCGTGGAGCTGGAAGAAGAGATAGACAAGTTGCGCTGGCATATTATAGGATTATCCGAAGTCCGAAGAGAGGGGGAGGACACGGTAATCCTCGAATCCGGCAACTTGCTCTATCACCGGGAGGGCGACCATCTGTCCCAAGGAGGTGTCGGATTTATCGTCCACAAGTCTCTCGTTAACAACGTTGTAAAGATCGGGAGTGTGTCGACGAGGGTTGCGTACCTTATACTCAGAATCACCAAACGGTATTCGCTGAAGGTCATACAGGTTTACGCACCAACCTCGGCACACCCCGATGAGGAGGTGGAGGAAATGTATGAGGATATCACTAGAGCCATGCATTCCTCCAAAACCCAATATACGGTGTTAATGGGAGACTTCAATGCAAAACTAGGCACAAGAGAGAACGGTGAGCTGAAAGTAGGGAAATTTGGAATAGGGCAACGGAACCCAAGGGGCCAGCAGCTGGCCGACTTCATGGAGAAAGAGGGACTCTTTATGATGAACTCTTTCTTCAAGAAGCGGCCCCACAGGAAGTGGACCTGGTCGAGCCCCGACGGTTCGACAAAAAATGAGATTGACTTCATTATGACGACCAGACGACAACTGTTCAGTGATGTCTCAGTGATCGCGAGGGTGAAAACCGGCAGCGATCACCGAATGGTTAGAGGCACACTGAACCTAAATGTTAAGTTGGAGAGGTCTCGTCTGATGAAGTCAACGCTCCGTCCCCCTCGTGCTCTAATCCAGAGTCCCGAAACCTTTCAGCTCGAGTTACAAAACCGTTTTCAGTGCCTAAAAGACTGCAATGAAGTGGACGATATGAACGACAAGCTCGTGGAAACTGTCCATGCGGTCGGGGCTAAGTTCTGCAAGACCCACCGCAGAAGAACACAAAAACTCTCCGATCACACTCTTAATCTCATGGCTGTTAGACGGGAGATGAGGCTACATTCTTCAACAGATTTGACAACATACAGGCAACTGAACAGACAGATCTCCAAATGCATGCGGCGAGACTTACGCAACTTCAATACAGCTCGTGTTGAAGAAGCGATCGAGCGGAACCAAGGCTCCAAAGTCTTTGCCAGAGATCTGTCTGCCAGAAAGAGCCAACTGTCAAAGCTGAAGACCGAGTGTGGCAGCATCGTTTCCGGGGCACCTGAGATTTTGAGTGAGATTGAGAGGTTCTATGGGCAGCTGTACACGTCATCGTTGGAGCCACACGCAAGTGTGAGTAACGATCCAAGAGCGAGTCTTATTCGACACTATTCCGAAGATATCCCGGACGTCAGTCAGAGCGAGATAAGAATGGCTCTCCAGCACCTTAAAAACGGCAAGGCCCCAGGCGAGGATGGAATTACAGCGGAGCTTCTGAAAGCGGGTGGAAGACCGGTACTTGAAGTCCTTCAGAAGCTCTTTAATTCCGTCCTCCATGGTGGCATTACACCGGAGGCGTGGAGCAGAAGTGCGGTGGTCTTGTTCTTCAAGAAAGGTGACAACGCTCTCTTGAAGAACTACAGACCGATTTCCCTTCTGAGCCGCGTCTACGTGCTGTTTTCGAGAGTCATTACGAATCGTCTCGCGCGCAGACTTGACGACTTCCAGCCTCCCGAACAAGCCGGTTTCCGAAAGGGCTTTAGCACCATAGACCACATACATACCCTAAGGCAAATTGTACAGAAGTCCGAAGAGTACAATTTGCCACTATGTCTGGCGTATGTGGACTATGAGAAAGCCTTTGATTCCGTCGAAATTTGGGCGGTGCTGCAGTCCCTTCAGCGGTGCCAAGTTGACTGTCGGTATATCGAAGTGCTGAAGTGTTTGTACAGTAGAGCTACGATGGCTATCCGAGTACAGAACCAGAGTACGAAACCTATCCAATTGCAGAGAGGTGTAAGACAGGGTGACGTTATATCCCCGAAACTCTTCACCGCTGCATTGGAAGACGTTTTCAAGCTTCTGAACTGGAAAGGATACGGAATTAACATCAATGGCGAGTACATCACTCACCTTCGATTTGCCGACGATATAGTCCTCATGGCAGAATCGCTGGAGGAGCTAAGCACTATGCTCAATGACCTCAATAGTGTCTCCCAACGGATAGGTCTTAAGATGAACATAGACAAAACAAAGATTATGTTTAATGTCCATGTCACACCTATGCCGGTAGTTGTTGGGAGCACTAAGCTCGAAGTTGTTGACGAGTATGTTTACCTGGGACAAATAGTCCGACTAGGTAAGTCCAACTTCGACCGAGAGGTCAATCGACGGATTCAACTCGGCTGGGCAGCGTTTGGGAAGCTACGACACATCTTCTCGTCAGAAATACCTCAAAACCTTAAAACAAAATTGTACAACCAGTGCGTGTTGCCAGTGATGTCTTACGGAACTGAGACGTGGTCCTTCACTGCTGGCCGTATGAGGAAGCTCAAGGTCGCTCAGCGAGCTATGGAGAGGGCTATGCTCGGAGTTTCTCTGCGTGATAAACTTAGGAATAAGGATATCCGCAGTAGAACCAGAGTAACCGACATAGCCCAACGGATTAGTAAGCTGAAGTGGCAGTGGGCCGGCCATATAGCTCGAAGAACCGACAACCGATGGGGAAGAAAGATTCTCGAGTGGCAGCCTCGTACCGGTAGGCGAAGTGTAGGGCGTCCCCCCACAAGATGGAGTGACGACCTGGTAAGACATGCAGGAAGTCGATGAATGCAGGTGGCTCGGGACCGTGCTTTGTGGCATTCCTTGGGGGAGGCCTATGTTCAGCAGTGGACTTGTGAAGGGCTGTAATGATGATGTATTTGGTCTATGTTGCTAAAGCATTTTCGAAAACCGTCTTGTTCGGGAGGCTAGAAGTCCTCAATTCAGCGTGCGAGACGATTCATAATGACTCTCGAAAATAGCACGTAGACATAGGCACGTAGAGGGACAGAAAGGAAATTGGTCTGTAATTCTTCAAGAGAGCGTTATCACCTTTCTTGAAGAACAAGACCACTTCTGCTCCACGCCTTAGGAGTAGTACCACCGTGGTGGACGGAATTAAAGAGCTTCTGAAGGACTTCAAGTACCGGTTTTCCACCTGCTTTCAGAAGCTTCGCTGTAATTCCATCCTCGCCTGGGCCTTGCCGTTTTTAAGGTGCTAGAGAGCTCTCCTAATCCCGCTCAGACTGACGTCCGGAATATCATCAGAATAATGTCGGCTAAGACTCGCTCTTGGTCTCAATCCCAATTCCCCTGCTGAACATAGGTATCCCTATATGTTATCACAAAACACAGTCCTGAGCTACCTGAATCCATTGTTCCTCAACATGTTTCAACAGGTTGTCAATCCATATGGTGTGGGGTCTCCAAAAACTGCGCTTTTTAGTACGAAGCTGCCGATTTAGAACCATTTTTCCTATTCGGTTATCAGTTATTGCTGCTACATGGCCAACTCACTGCAAAGTTACCTACTCATCCGTCGGGTTATGTCGGTTACCCTTGTTCTTCGGCTACATTCTTATTACGAAGCTTGTCTTCTTTTCCTTCTTCCTCGTTAGACAGTAGAAATCCACTGATGGACACGGGCATCACCCGTTTTAGGGAGGTTATGCCTGAATCGTCACCTTTGACTGGTATAGCAGTACCAGACGTCACGCACCTTTAACGCTGCTCTACGTGGCCAATCTGGATATTCTACGTCTAGCGTAAGCGGAATTTTAATACCAATATGTATCAAAATCATGATGTCTTTCTAAAATATCCTATAGTCTCTCTTACAACATCTAAGTGGTAAGACCCTCCTGCTTAGTTGTTCGTCTGTGTTGGGTAGGGTATTACCCTTTTTCTGTGTGCTGTACGTACGTGCGCTACTGTGTTCATGTCTAAGGTTATATAGAGAGCTCTTATAATCACAGGCTCTGAGGTGACTTTAGAGGTAACTACGTATCTGTAGTCTTCTTTGTGTAAAGTTGGTTGCAGGTGTCCACAGGTGGTAGTAGCCAATTATTATCAGGTGGACTGAATGTTTGATGTCACTTCAGTTTTATATTTTAAAAAAACATGGATTATACAGAGCTAATTTTCTTATAAATCAAACCAGAAAACAAAATCAACAAACATTTAAAAAAATACAATTTCACTTTTGTTATGTAAATTTATTGCTTAAGTTAGAGTGCTCTTATTAAAGAAACACTTTTCTTGAACACTAATGGTACATAATGTACATTATTTGTGCAAAAGACAGCAAAAACTTGAAACACTTCTCAAAAAGTTTTCTTGGAACTGCTATTTAACTGTGAATTTAATAACAATTTAGCACAAAGAGCTATTTGATTATCTTCCAGCGCTTTTTCGACCCTGTCAATAACACTGATCAGGGCTGTTTCCGTAGATTTTCCTCTGCGGTAAGCATTCTGGTTGTAGTGTATAGGTCTTTTAGCTAGAATTACATCCCTAATATATCTATCTATAACCTTTTCCAAAGTTTTAGGAAGGAAGCCTTATAGGTCTAAAAGACTTTGGTAAAAGTAGTCCTTTCTACCAACCTTAGGTTTAAATAGAACTTGACAGTTGTTTATCGTTCTGGAATATATCCCCATGCAAAATTTGCTCTGAAGATTTTCACCAAATAAGGAAGAAGGATATTGATACACCTCTGTAGATGGATGGGCATTATTCCATCCTCCCCACTTGTATTATATGATTTAAAGGAGTCATCAGCCCAATGCATCAGGTTTGGACTTATTTTGTAGCCCTACACCAGTCGTCATTACAAGGCCTTCGTAAGGCTCTGAACGAGTTCGAGGCTAGAGTCATATGTGACCCTGAGAAATGGGTTGATGCTAGTAGCTCCAGTGTTTCCGTTTCACTATTAGTGAAGTTACCATCAGGCTTTTTAAGAAGCCCGTTTGGTGATTCTAAGTATAAGGTACGCAACCCTTGTCGACACACTCCCAATCTTTACAACGTTGTTAACGAGAGACTTGTGGACAATAAATCCTACACCTCCTCGGGACAGATGGTCGCCCTCCCGATGATAGAACAAGTTGCCCGATTCGAGGATTACCGTGTCCTCCCCCTTTCTTCGGACCTCGTCTAATTCTATGATATTCCAGCGCAACTTGTCTATCTCTTCTTCCAGCTCCAGGAACTTTTCGTCAGTCCTTAGGATGCGTGCATTATAAGTTGCCAAGTCGAGTCGTCGTAGGTGGCAACCGAACCTCCACCGGAGATTCTTAGCACCCCTTGCCCCCGCCGTTACTATGGTCGTCACCGTAGCCAGGAATAGCGGGGCCGCCGGGGACTAGGGCCGTTTATTAATGTCATTGCTCATGGAGGGTATATTGACATAGTTGCCACGCTTGGCGAGCGGGTTAGCAAACGCAGTTTTTTTACTGTTGTTTTGCTGTTATCAGAAAGATGCTGCTGCTCATCCTCTGCCTCAGTTTCCCTCTGTCGCCTCTTACGACACCCACGGGGAAGATTTGGGGTAGTGAGTATTCTTACCCGCCTAGTGGCGCGGGGAGCTCTCTATTCTCTCCATATTAATGCAAAAAAATATCTCTACATTATTTTTTGTGATGACCCGAACGTAGTTGCCGAAAAACTGATCTGAATCCTTAAAAGAGTATATATACAATTACAAAAAGAAAGCCAAAATCACAACGTACAATTAAACCTTGAATCACATCGGGCATTTAAAGGTGCATTAGAAATAGAAATAAAATGGAAATGCAACTATGTTAGGATCGTCATAATGTAATCACAATAATAACCTATAAAAGATACAGAAATTTCTGTAACAAACTTGTGAAAAAACTTAAAATAAAATATGAGAGAGAACAATTAAATAAAGCAAAAAAGAATTTCAAAATACTTTGGAAAACAATTAAAGAAATAATAAATCTAAAACCTAATAAGACCACAAATTATGATTTAATATTAATTATTTTTATAAGTATTTTGCCAAATTGTTTTCACAAACAATAAAATATATGTAGGTTAAGGAATAGCGGGGCCACTTGGCACAAGTATTGTTATTACTTAGTAGGTTGGTCCCAACTTTTGTTTACAATTATAAACCACTGTTTTGCGAAAATAAAGATATTTTGATATTTCTTTTAAATTCATACCGCGAGAATTGCCTTGCCTTGGTTGCTAGTAAATCTAGCCATACTATCTTTTTTGCTTCAACTTGATCCATATCTCATCACCCCACAATAATGTTTTATTTTTCCTTTCATTCGTTCTCTAACTTACACCACATAATAAATATATTTTATACGCCGATGCCGCCAGGGTCTGAATAAACCATTAATTCTGCATAACACTAAGTAATGATCCGTCCCTACTTTGGACCGCCAGTAAACCCTTTTATCTACTACTGCGCTCATCATTCTCTCATCCAGATAACCAGAAAGAATTTAAAGTTTTTCTAAATACAAAATGTTTCAATAATTTGTACTTATTTTGAATGTATTACCGTCTCAACCTATTTAAGTCCATTGAGTTGCACCCGCACCGTATTGAGAAGCTTAATATAGATTTTTTTTAGTCATAGTTCTTCGAAGTCAAGCTTTTTGCTACTATTTTATGCTGATGATCCGTACGAGCGTAGTACATCGCCGGTCAAGCCGTACCATTCGTGCTGCAGCCATAAAATACGATCACTAGAGCTTATATACTTAAAAAAATTATCTCGCTCTTATCCGATAGGAAAATAACGAAAGGATCTTGTGACACCTCACAGTGATTGCTTTAGACCTTATGTTGTTGTCATTAAGGAGGAGAATGGTGTTGTTGCGATTGTTTTATGAAAAATAGAGTAATAAATGTGTTTTAGGCTGCTGGGTTACAGTCGCCACTAGGTGGAAAGTGGCTACTATGGCCCATAGACACATAAAACTATCCTCGATTATATCATAAAGTAATATGCAAAATGAAATACTGTAGTCAAATGAGTACCGGTAAATTTTTGTAGCACAAATGCCACCTGATACAAAATACAGTAGATTTTATGCAGCTATGGAAATGGTAATGCTTAGAACCTTTCTGTACCTTCGTAATGAGAATATCCGCAGAAGAACAAAGTAATCACCAGCCAAACGGATCAGTAAGCTGAATTGGCAATGAGTCGGCAATATAGCTCGAATAACCCAGAACCGTTGTGTATGAGGCGACTCCCACTCAATGAAGTGATAAACTTGTAAGAGACACAGGAAGTAGAATGAGGCTTGGGATCGTGTTTTGTGGCATTTGCAGCTGGCAGTAATATTCCTTCAATCGAGCCGACCCATACGTGATTTAGTCATAATGCAGCTAAAGTGTGAATACATCATGTATTTTCTGGCATCTTAAATTGTCGCCTTTCACGATAATGCCGAAATAGCGTTATATTTTCTCTTATGTCATCACAACTCGGTTAAATGTAATAAGTCTCCCACATTTTTACTTTATTAAATGTTACCGCGTATTGATTGCGTAAGATCTACTACTCCATTTCATTCCATGGGTGCTAAAAGGCTACAGAGAGAAATGAAACAGTATATGAATAACAGCGTATTTTTTATAACAACTGAAAATAATAAACCAACTGCAGTTGCTAACGCACCTGCCAAGCTTGACACTGGGGCAAAAATCGCCCCAATGAGGCAAGCTGTACGTCGTTGAGCCATGCTGCAGCTATATTAGTAGTATAGTTGTAGCACAAATGGGTCGGCTCGACCGGGAAAGGACCACGCTCTCACACAATACCAGCGTCAAATAGCAGCTTAACACTACTGTGTTTCGTATGGTGAGTGTAGAGAACCGGAGACCCTTTTTACTGGAAAAGAGGCATCTTTGTCCTCATGGGTGACAACGCATCTGCATTTTGATTCGCAAACGAGGATACATGAAGATGTCTATGGGCCACAGCAACCACTTACCATCAGGTGGACTGTGTGCTCGTTTGTCACCTTATTCTATAAAAAAAGCTATGGGAGAGGCATAAGTTCAGTATTGAATTTTTGATTGCTGTAATAAATGAGAAAAAGGTGACTAAGGAGAATCAACGTTTGAGAAGTAGATACCGTGGCCTATATAACTCAAATTATTAGAACGAAGTTCCTTATCGGACGCTAAGAATTTGGCGGATGGGGGCTAGACGACAAAGAGTCTAAGATTTTTCCGTCTCGATTTTCTTTCTGACGTAGTATAGACGGCCTTGGCGGCTATAAGGAAGCGAGATGGATTAATATTCATCTCCTCGCACTTTTTCTTATCTTGCAACAAAGGAATTATCATTTTATTTTAAAAGACGCTTCATTTTATATACGCTAGTGTATTTGTTAATCAATAATATAATGCGTTTATCAATAATAATACACTACGAAAGGAATTTTGATCCAACCAAGTGTTCCATGACACTCACGCATGTTTTTTAAGAAAACGTTACCCCCCTCACTAAACCTCACTAAGATTTTCTCCTGTACCGTGATGATAGATTCCACAAGGACCAATATCTAGATCTGCAATGTTGATTCGTAGGCCATACATATACTTGTTCCGTGCGGTATTCGACCTCCGGTCCCCGGCACAGCAACTCAATGCTAAACTGCTGCGCTATGGAGCCACCATATTTTCTTGATTAAAAGTTACAGATGCGCTTTCAGCTCTTAGGGTAAAGATGGAATATCTGATTATGAGTGCAAAACAAAAGGCGAAATGTTACTCTTGTACCGCAGAAGAACAAGAGTAACTGACAAAGCCAAACGCAGTGTTGTGCGACCCACTAGATGGAGTGACGATCTGAGGGAACAGGCATGCTTTTTATAGGAGAGGGGGCAAAGGATCATGCGGGTCACCTGATGGTAAGTGACTACTGCCACCCGTGAACAACTGCAACACCAGGGGAATTGCAGATGCGTTGTCGGCCTTTTAAAAAGAAGTAGGCTCTTTTCTTGACGGTTCCTTAGTCGTATCGGTCCGGAAAAATCGCTGGTGGTAATCGCTGTAGTCAATGGATACAAGTGGCTCAGGTTATATGTGATAATTTATGGTGGAGGCCTATGTTCAGCAGTAGACTAGTGATGGGTTCTAGTGATAGTGATAGTTAAAGGAAACAACTACACTAGTCCACTCCTGATGGGAATTTTTTTTTATATGATAAGGGTGACAAACGAGCACACAGTCCACCTGATGGTAAGTGGTTGCTGCGGCCCATAGACATCTACATCTATCCTTTATTACAAATCAAAATGTAGATGCGTTGTCACCCGTGAGGACTAAGATGGAATGCCTCATTTCCAGTAAAAAGGGTCTCCGGCCACCTGCACTCACCAAGCAAAACGCAGAGATAAACCTCTACTTCACGTTGGTTTTCTGTGAGGTCGTGGTACCACCCCGGTTCGAGCCGGCCCATCCGTGTGACAGCAAAAGCTGCCGCGTGGCTCTACCACTGTTAAAAATTAACTGTTATAAATTAGCATACTATGCTGCTTACGATGCTGCATACGAGCGACATTCTTCCCCGATCAAGCTGATTCGTTAATGCTAAATACATATCTATGTATGACAAGTTGTGGCTCTATCATGAATTTTTCAAGCATATTCCATTCTCGAATTTTACGGTACATCCGTGATTTAGTGTCTTCTATAATATATGTCTAAACGCTACAAATTACAACTTATATAAAAAAAAAATATTGTAAAAATGTATTACTTATACATATATTACTTATCAAAAAGAAAATAAAAATCAATCAAAGTTTAATAAATGGTAAAGACTTTCCGCCTTCATAAACAATAAATACTTCGAAATAACGAAATTATGTTTCGGTAAATATTTAACTTATTCGTAGTAGACAAAGCATTAAGTAATAAATTTCAGTTTTAAATATATTTTCAAATGATTAAACATTATGTTAATATATATGCCAGTGCGTCTGACAAATGAGCACACAGCCTACTGTTGAATATTTGACAGGCGAGTGAGCACTTTTTAGTGTTCCGTAGCCAAATGGCAAAACACAGAACCCTTATGGATTCGTCATGTCTGTCTGTCTGTCCGTCCGTATGTCACAGCCACTTTTTTCCGAAACTATAAGAACTATGCTGTTGATACTTGGTAAGTTGATGTATTCTGTGAACCGCATTAAGATTTTCGTACAAAAATAAAAAAAATTAAAAAATTTTGGGGGTTCCCCATAGAACGGAAACTCAAAAACCTTTTTTCCATCTAACCTGTACATGTGGGGTATCTATGGATAGGTCTTCAAAAATGATATTGAGGTTTCTTACACCATTTGTTTCTAAACTGAAAGAGAATGATAAAACTAAAAAAAATATATGATGTACATTACCATGTAAACTTCCACCGAAAATTATTTTGAACGAGATGTAGTAAGTAGTTTTTTTAAACGTCATAAATCGTAAATTATGTTACTTGCTGCTACAGAACCTTTCATGGGCGAGTCCTAATCGCACTTGACCGCTTTTTATTAAGTAGTTATTATAAAGGAAACGCCGCTGTTCATCTTCTGGTATGATTCCCTCTGTCGCTATTTACGAAACTTACGGGACGATATAATGTAGGGGATATACTTCCATCACCACTGCACGGTGAATGGTTTACAAGCGCTGTAGCTTACACGTACCCCATTTGTGTACGATTAAGATTTGAAACGTAGATTTTTGTCACTGCTAAATAAATCAAGTTTGTATGTCATGTTACCTGTAAAAAGTGTGTTCTGTTCTCTTCACTAGCTTTAAATAGCAGCATAAAGTTGTGATTTTACGCCGGTATTCTGTGAGGACTTGGTCCTTTCCCCGTCTAGCCTACATATTTCTGCTACAATCATAATATAGCTGCAGCAAGTCTCTACGAATTTGAGTATATGCCCATTTCTTGCTCCCTGTGTTGAAATACGGTCTTCAAATTAAAAACGATTTACAGTTTATATACGTCCCTTGTGTACAGTGTAGTGACGGCATAAGAATATCCACTAATCCATATCGTCTCGAAGTTGTTACAAGAGGCGACAGATAAAAATGAAACAGGACATGGGCAGCAGCACCTTCTTTATAACGACTGAGAATAATAAAAAACCTGTGGTTGCCAAAGGAAACTCCCACCATGAGGGAGAGTCCTATGTTCAGCTGTAGACATTTAAAGGCTGTAATGGAATAGATAAAACGGTTTTTTCCTTGAATTTATTGGAAATACTTGTTCGAAAAATGTAATAATCTTGCTCGGCTAGCAAATGAAGTTAAGCCGGTAATCTATTTAATACAGGGTAGAGCTGTTTACGTTGTTGCATATTTTCATAACGAATTTCAATTTTGTATTCCCTCGTAATAATCTGGGAGATGAGATTTTGAGTATTATTTGCAATTAAAAAAAATCAACTGCGTTTTACGTTTTAGAGTTATGCTTCACCTGTATTATGGTTGTATAAAGAACGGTTTGGCTAGATCGGGAAGGACCACGTTCTCATAGAATACCAGCGTAAAGTTGCTTAATTTTGCTGTATTTCGTATGGCGAGTGTAGAGAACCAGAGATTATTTTTACTGGAAAACGAGGCATTAATTAGTCCTCAGGGGTGGCATACATCTGCACTTTGATTCTTAATCGAGGATAGATGTAGATGTCTATGGGCCACAACACCCAGTTACTATCGGGCGAACTGTGTGCTCGGTTGTCACTCTTATTCTTAATAAAAAAAGTCTAACGCTAGGCAGATCTTTTCAAGATTATGCGCAGTGAAGATTTTCCCATACTTACCTACGTTAGATTCAGCACTTTTGGTTGTGACATCGGTCTTTTGTTAAAGCTTAGATAAATAGACTTACCTCCTGAACTACTTTTAATTTATTTATTAATTCCAAATTGAGCAATATTAATGGGATATACAATTTGGAAAAGCTACGTTGCAGATGAAGTACAAATTGGTGGCTCGACCGGCGAAGGACCGTACCTTTTGTTTCGTACAGAATACCAGCGTAAAATAGCAGCTTAATGCTGATGTTTTGTATGATGATTGAAAAGAACAGGGGACTCTTTTTTAACAGTAACGGGGTATTCAAACTTAGCCCTCAGAGTTAACAACTCTTCTCCATTTTCATTCTAAATCGGAGATAAATGTAGGTGTATAATATACGCTGCATGATCAACTTACCACCAGAAAGACTATTTCTTTCTATGTCACTCTTACTTCTCATAAAAATATTCTAAAATATTACACATATAATGTTCTACAGAACATAAGTTATTCAATATTCATTTGACATATAGTTCAATAAATTGAAAAATCCTTTCAGTCTGAAATTTATTACGTAATGCTTTGTCTCTTACGGAGATGTTTAATATTTACGGTCTGTCGGTATTTTGCTTATGAAAGCGCAAACTCTTTTCTCTCTATTGAACTTTGATGCATCTTTGTTTCATGTGTTTTTTGTCCTTTTTCTTTGTGTTTGTTGTTTTTTGTTTAATTAATTGAAATCTATTTACATCTAGCACTGTGTTAGTGTCGTTAGAGATGACAAACAATCACGCAAGTACCGTATAAGGTAACTGGAAAATGCAATCAAAATACGTGATAGAACCACTTTAGCTATATTACTAAAATCTATGTACGAATGGATCGAACAAGAAAGAGCGTCACTCGCACAATGTTGCTATATTTCGCATCAGGTGGACTATGTACTCCTATTTTCCTTTAATATCACTATCACTTCAGCCCGTCACAATCCACTGCTGAGTATAGGCCTCCCTCATAAATTGTCACACAGTGCGGTGAACGGTCTTAAGTCACCTGCATATATCGGCTTCCAGCGAGTTTGATGAGGTTTACACTCCATAGTGGAGGATCAACACACGCTTGGCTTTTTCCGTTACTCTTGGTCTTCTGCGCAACCTTGTCATGCTTAGTTCTAGCATAATGCTGCTATATATTTCACCACGTGACTATGTACCTGATCACCCTTCATTATGACTATCACTACAGCCCATCACAAACCTACTGCTGAGTATAGCTGCACGTATATCACCTATAATCCAAAGTTCTTAAAATATTAGGCAAAAAATGAGCCCCCAACAAGACGTTAACCTATAACTAGGAATTTGTGTTGTCCAGTATTCAGCTTGCTAGGAGAAATTTCAATATGAAATCATCACTACCATTACCACTATTACTATCATCATATGACGGCTCCGTGGCACAGTGGCTTAGCAATCAGTTGTTGCGCTGGGGGCCGCGGGTTCGAATCCCGCACGGAACAAGTATTTGTATGGCCTACAAATAATTGTTCCGGATCTGGGTGTTTGTCTTTGTGCAATTTATGTTTGTAAACTGCCTCCACGACACAGGAGAAAATCCTAGTGTGGGGGAACGTTTTATAAAAAAAAAACATCAGTGCGTAAAAATCCCGGTTGCCAACTCACCTGTCAGGCATAACAACTATTGCAAATATCTCTCCATGGGGCAATTTTTTGTGGAGGCTAAAAAAGAACCCCTTTATCGTATCTCCTCAGTTTCAAGGCACTCCCCTTGTTGTCTCAGCCAGTATCGATATCGGAATCTTCGGCGTCGACATATCGAGTGACGTGCAGTTTCGTGGTCAATTGGAAGAGAAGGCCAAATTGGCCTCTAAAAAGCTTGGCGTTCTCAGCAGAGCGGGACAGTATTTCATGCCGGCAAACCGCCTGCAACTTTACAAGGCGCAGGTTCGGCCTCACATGGAATACTCTTCCCATCTCTGGGCTGGGGCTCCCCAGTGCCAGCTCCTTCCATTTGATTGCATCCAGCGCAGAGCTGTTCGAATAGTTGGCGACAGAACTCTTTCCGATCGGCTTGACTCACTGGCGCTGCGAAGAGATGTTGCATCTCTTTGCGTAATTTATCGTATTTACCACAGGGTTCCAGCCGCACAATTTCACCATCGCTTATCGCGGTAATACTCCTGATACCATCCATACCATATGAATGACTGGCGGTTCACCACTGTGCGATTTAAAAAGGTTGTCTTCCTCGCACAACTTCCTTATAGAATCGACTACCACCAAAGAATTTTCTGGACGGATACGACTTAGGAACCTTCAAGAAAAGAGCGTACTTCTTTATAAAAGCCGGTAACGCATCTGCAATTCCCCTGGTGTTGCAGTTGTTCATGAGCTGCGGTAATCACTTACCATCAGGTAAAATATATCTCCTATAAAAAAAGTATACATCGCATAGCCTTATTGAGCTAACTGCCAGGATTTCTGCTGCGTTTCTTATTAGTATTCTGTCTGTTGGGATGAAGTACCTATTTTAAGAAAAAAAGTTGCGAGAAAAGTGCATTATTTCTAAAGTTATCAAATTGTTAAAATAGACAATTAAGGCCGAATTGGCCGCATAGGTACAAGAACAATGCCGTTGGTTTTTTCTAATCGTTATCGGTATTACCGAAAACGGAGAAATGTGTTTGATAACTATTTATTCTAGCAGATGACGAAAGCATTTATGGCATAAAGCGTACATTTTATTTAAAAGACTGTATAAAATGTCAATCTGTGGTACACAAAGTTTTTGTATAAAGTTTTTAAAAGGCAAAATTTATTAGTGCGTATTAATTATTTGGGTGTATTCTTGGCGATTTGGAGTTTATTATTTACTTTACATCACTAAATTTAATAAAGTTTGCTTAAGTGTATCATTTCCTAGAAGCATACCATTGCCGAATGATCCTTGTAATTTTACTCGATTGAGAATATTACCCATTCGTTTTCTTATCTATTTGCGTAATACTGTTATCGATATGCGCAGTAACATTTGACCATCTTACAAATCTTTTGCAATACTCGATCAAAATATGCTGCTAGCAGCCCTAAATAACGACGCATATGCATTCTACTTCAGACAACTTTCTACAATTTAAGATCACCGGCGGCTCCCCAACCCGTAGTAGAGGTGTCAGAAAACCACCACCAGTGAAAGTCGCCTTGACGGGTCTAAAGAATTGTCATGTTTTTTTATGTAATTATTATGAACCCATAAGTAAAAGGATTTTTTATTTATATTATCATATATTTGTTTATTTTCTAAAAATTTTAAGGACTTAAAGTATACAGCTTAAATGTAAGGCCTATTGAAGGTTTTTTTTTCAGTTATATAAACAAAATATATTATGGATGGTACAATTTAATTATTCTTTGGCTTTATTATAATATGTATGTAGGTACTAATCTTATCTATACAAATAAATAAAATTGAAATGTCTGTTTGTAATCTCAAAATTACAGCTTTTTACTAAATGCATACGAAATTATATACGGTACTAATAACAAAAATACAATTTTTAAAGTTTTTGTCTGTCTGTCTGTTTGTTGCGGTGAATCTCTGAAACGGCTGGACCGATTTTGACGGGATTTTCACTGGCAGATAGCTCATGTCACAAGGAGTAATTTGGGCTACTATTTAGTTTCTATTTATTTTCTATTTAATAAAAAGAATTCGGGTTCCGTGCAAAAAACTTAAAACCCCAAATAACACGCGGGCGAAGTCGCGTGGATCATCTAGATACACAAGACTGATGAAGAAGAATAACTCTTTTAACTTTTTTATAGCATATGTGCGTATAATATGTCTTGCTTGTGTGTGTATATATAAAGTTATATTTATAAGGCACCGAAGTATTTTATTTTTTAAAACTAATTATAAAATATATTTTTGTTAGTATCTGTGGTTATCACAGAATCATCAGCGCATGTAGACATGTAGGAATTCGACGGACGCATTCGGCTCAGGACCGTGCCCTGTGGCATTCACTGTGGAAGGTCCACGTTCAGCAGTTGAACTGTGAAGGATTTGTATACAGTATATATTCTATCCCAGCACACGCTGAAAGCAATAACCCAACAGGCTCCGCGAGTTGATATATTTTACATCTTTTATAAAATATATTGTATAATATTATTAGGTTAATTATTGAGCCCGAAAAATTTGTAATGTTAATGCAATTTTTTCAAAATTAATTTTGAAAAAAGAAAAGTAAGCAGTTTAACTGTAACATTATTATTTTCTTTAAGCTACTTTACGCCATACCAGTCATCCAGATATACAGTGGACATGTAACCGACTATCCTTAGTAACTTAGTAACGGGTTTCATTATTTTGATAATTTATATGGTTATAAGAAAAACCGTTGGTACTTTTGAAAATATTTCATATTTTTATTGGTAAATAAACCTCTTTAAAATAATCGATGACGGCGATCGACGGTTACAAGTGCAGCCACCTAGCTCAGATTCGCGGCGCAGAGCTGCAGGCTGCACGCTAAAATCCTGCACAGAACTACGAGCAGTGTTTTGCATAGCCCACAAGTTATTGTTTCAGAAACTTCGGTCCTTGCGCATATAAAATGTCTCCACGGTATAGGTGAAAATCCCAAGAGGTTATGTTATTTAAACAATTAAATAATAAAAATAAGGATAATGTAACAGTTACTGAATGTAATTTAAATGCGGTTCGCAAGTTTTATCATTATTATTTAATAATGTAATCTTCATATAAATGTTAATTGAAGTTTTTAAACTTAAGAATGAAGAACCTTTTCCCATGTGGTTTGGGTGTCAAACACGTTGAACATGAATTTGTTGGACGTTCTTGCTATAATAAGTATAAAATTATTAATCATTTCATCGAATTGCAGTCGTTTCGCGTTAGAAAAAGAGTGCATGCTTGGTTGCTGCTCCTGATGTTGAGTACTAAAGAGTTTATGACCCCTTATTCCACGACAGTATAATGCGGTCATTTGTAATAAGCTACCATTGATTTATAATAAACGCCAGTTGTCCTGCGTACTTTACTTATATTAGCATATAATAAGTACATAATAACGTACGTACGTAACTAATTAATAACTTACGTATGTACATACATAAGTTAGTATTATTATACTTTATAAAGATCTTTACGAGATAGTGGACCACCATCGTTGGTGGGATGGTGGCAATGTGTGCGCGGCTTGTCCCCCCCCCCCCCCCCCCCCCCGCGGCCTCGACGGATACCAATGGCTAGTACAGGCATGCTTCCAGTCTTAGGCTTCTGGTTTTAGCAGTCTCGGGTACTTGACTTGTACCTTTGCCTTGTCGTTCGGTGTTGTAACGCCAATTCTTGTGCAGTTGGCTAGGATATAACGCAATAAGCACAGAGCTCTTTACGGTATCTTTGTGTAAGCTTGATGTGGCTATATGTTGCAGGCGAATACCATTTTTTTTATAGAATAAGGGTGAAAAACGAGCACACAGTCCACCTGATGGTAAGTGGTGACTGCGGCCCATAGACATCTACATTTATCCTCTATTAAATATCAAAATGCAGATGCGTTGTCACCCGTGAGGACTAAGATGGAATGCCTCATTTCCAGTAAAAAGGGTCTCCGGTCCTCTACACTCACCATACGAAACACAGCAGCGTAAAGCTGCTATTTTACGTTAGTATTCTGCGAGAGCATGGTCCTTCCCCGGTCGAGCCGACCCATTCGTGCTACAACTATACTACTAATATATCTGCAGATAACGAAACAATTCGCAGTGTACGTTTGGACCAAATTTTGTCACAGAAGAAAAGTCCTTTATTTACAATCTGCCCAATCGGGCAGAACCTTAGAATTATTAGACTCTAGACTTTAGACTCTTTTAGCGGTCTATCATTGGGCTAATTTTTTTTTTTTAAATAAGGTAATTCAAAATTTTATTACAGAAAACAGAAATAATTATGAATTCAGCCTTCATTATCGGATATTATTTGAAAGGTGAGTGTTCAGTTCCTACGAAATAAACGAACCTTTCTTAGTTCATTATCGTATATCATTTGAAAGGTGTGTATTCAGTTCCTTCGAAATGAACGAAATTTACTTTCTTTTTTACTATCGAAAATTATTTGATAGGTGTTGTTCAGTTCCTTTGAAAAGAACGAACCTTACTTTATAAATAGCACTATATGTTACGATCCCTATGAAAAGGACCGACCCATTTTATTTAAATTGATTAATTTCCTACCTTCCAGTTGATCGAAGTCCAGCGGCAAATCCCTCGGAGCCTTGCTTGATATTCTATCTTTGCGCCTTCAAGAACATTGTAATTTGTACTTTAGTTTCTTTATTTCTTGATTAAAGTAACACTTACTTTTCGAAAAAATATCAGCAAAACCCTATATCAAACATAATTTAACTCAATTTAAAAATATGGAGAAGTGTTGTGAAATGACATGTCGAGCTCGGAGTTTGTGGGTGATACTCAGGATTGGGGTTATCCCCACTCCTGTGTCCGGAAGAAGAGAAAAGCAGGGGCTTATGATGTTAAGATTTTCAACATTAGTGCTAGTAGTGAGTCCTAGACGTGATACTCCACGTGTTTAATAAGTTCCAGTTACTAATCTTGAGGACGAAGCACGAAGCCTTACATACACAAGATACAGAAAAATAAGAAAGTTGTGTTTGTTCCAATAAATGAACATCGCTTGGAGAGGTTTAGAAGTAATATAATAAAAAGACTTCCATCACTTTCATTTAAAAACAGTGCTAATTATTTGTATGGTACGTTATTTAAAATTATAACTTGTGAATTTAGTAGGATATTTACTTCTAAAACTTTCTCTTTTAACAGTCGCAAATCATTTAATGAATGGGCGACAGTAGGAATTTATAAGAGTAGGCGAAGGTTATACGAGCTTTATAATGAAAGATCATTTAATAATAGTGTTATATTTAGAGATTATGTAAAAACATATTCTAAAATATTTAAAAAAGTGTGCGCCACAGCTAAGGCTTTACATTTAAGTAACAAAATTAAAACTGCATCAAACAAAATTAAAATGACCTGGAGAATAATAAATAGTGAAACGGGCAAGGTCAAACCGCGCAACTCGGATTTTCAATTGAATATTAACAATAATTTAACCCGATCTGATCAAGAAGTTGCTATGGCTTTTGAGAAACATTTTACTGATGTTCCTTTTTTGACAACTAAATCATTAAACTCTTCTCCTACTGTCGCCGAATCATTGCTTAAACAAAATGTAAAGGCTTGTTCAAATACTTTTAAATTCCATAGAGTACTGCCAAAAGATATCGTTAAATATTTTAAAACTATTGATGTTAAGAAAACGGCAGATTTATGGGGGATTTCCGTTAAAGTTATTTTATCTATAATAGATATAATAGCACCTTATCTAGCCACTATATTTCATACAAGCGTCGAATCTGGTGTGTTTCCTGATTTAATGAAACTAAGTAAAGTCATACCTTTATATAAATCTGGTAGTACATTAGACCCCGCCAATTTTAGACCAATTTCTGTACTACCAACATTAAGTAAAATTTTTGAAAAAATAATTTTAGATCAAATGTTAAGTTTCTTTAATATTAATAAATTGCTACATAGAAATCAATTCGGTTTTACAAGGGGTCGCTCAACAACTGACGCTAGAGTTGAGCTTATTAAACATATTTTTTGTGAATGGGAGAATTCAGAGGATGCTTTGGGTATATTTTGTGACCTTTCCAAGGCCTTCGACTGCGTTCACCATGAGACATTAATCAGGAAGCTACAGTACTATGGTGTCAAGAACACAGCGCTTAAACTTATTATTTCATATTTAAGTAATAGAATGCAGAAAGTTATTATTAATGGTAAAAGTTCTTCCGGCTCACCTGTACTAATGGGTGTCCCTCAGGGCTCAATTCTCGGCCCATTCCTGTTTCTAGTGTATATTAATGACTTAACTTCTATTGTAGAGGATAATCATGATATAGTATTATTTGCTGATGATACTTCTTTGATTTTTAAACTTAAACGTAAATCATTTAAATGTGACGAAGTAAATAATGCTATATCAAAATTAGTGCATTGGTTTACGTTAATAATTTACATTTAAACGGAAATAAAACTAAATGTAATAAATTTACAACAACGAATGTTAGAAATCTAAGTACCAATGTGTTTTTAAATGGGGAAGAACTGAGCCCTGTTGAATCCACTGTTTTTCTTGGCATCACTCTCGACGCAAAGCTTCAGTGGGGCCCCCATATATCCAAACTAGCAAGCAGACTAAGTTCTGCGGCCTATGCTGTAAAAAAGATTAGAGGTCTCACTAGTGTCGAGACAGCTAGATTAGTTTATTTCAGTTATTTCCATAGCATAATGTCTTATGGGATTTTGCTATGGGGAAATGCGGCTGATTCAGAAACTATTTTTGTTTTACAGAAGAGGGTCATTAGAGCTATTTACAACGTAAAACCGAGAGAGTCTCTTAGAGATAAATTTAAAGAAATAAATGTTTTAACTTTGGCCTCTCAGTATATTTACGAAAATTTAATGTATGTTCACAAAAACAAAGGTAGTTTTAGTAATAAAGTGATGTGCATTCTGTAAACACTAGGAACAAACACAAGCTAGTGATACCAGTTTCTCGACTCCACAGAGTCAGTAATTCATTCTTGGGGCAATGTATACGCTATTACAACAAGGTCCCGGAAAGTGTACAGGCTCTCTCCATTAGCAAGTTTAAATGTTTTGTTAAGTTGAAACTGTATAAAAAGGATTATTATAGTATAAATGAATACATGGTTGATAATAACCCCTGGGAATGAGGTGATCGCTTCCAAGCTGTTTCTAAAATAAATTTTGTACTTATATAGTTAGTACAACCATTATTGTAAAATTTGCTTTAAAAAAAGTCCCGCTGGGTTTCTTGCTGGTTCTTCCCAGGACAGAGGTTTTTTTTTCGAACCAGTGGTAAAGTAAAAAATGACTTTCAATAAGTATTACACATGTGATCTATATTGAATAAAAAATTATTCTATTCTATTCTATTCTATTCTATTCTATTCTATTCTAAGAAGTATAATGAATCCAGTGCACAAATGTAAGAAAAGAAACGAAATCACATCATTATAGAAGTTTTTGAAATATATTTCAATATTCAATAGAAAAAGCAATTGAAATATTTTCTCTGAAACTATTATCCCGTACAAACATCTAAAGGGAATTACGGAAGTCTTAAAAAGGATGATTTTGACATGTTCAATATAAAAATTATAATGTTCTTTGTGAATGCAATAACATATAATTTGAAGTATGAAAAGCTTCTTACTTTGTAAAGGATAACAATAGAAGAGAATATAAATGTTTAAATCTGATACTAAATTTTATTAATCCTTACGTTTTATATATGGTAGAGATATGTTCAAGCTATATTATGGTTTGACACGAATGGGTCAGCCTGATCAGGGAAGGACTACTCTCTCATCACAAAATATCAACGTGAAATAGCATCTTAATGATGTTGTGTTTCGTTTGGCAAGAGTAGAGACCCTTTTTGCTGCAAAGGAGGGAGTCCTCAGCCGTGACAACGTATTAAGGGCCCGTATTAATAAACGTTACTGAGATCAAGTACACGCACTTGAGTACAAACTTGAGGTTATGATCTTATTAATAAACATATCTCAAGATGCGGTTTAGGTTTACGATATCAGCTGAGTGCCACACTGATTAATAAACGAAACTTGACTCTCAATTGTGTGTACTTGAGTGCAAGTCACAAAACAATATCTCTAAGTACAGCGTTTTGAGATACTGTTTTATGTGTTTTTTAATTAGCAACGATCTTGAGATGCTGATACTGTAATGAGGGCGTATCAAATGATTACGCACTTGAGTTCGTCGTTGAGTAACCTTTATTAATACGGGCGTAAGTTTGTGTTTCTCATTGTCATTGGGGGGATATTTGCCATAGTTGCCACGCTTGGCGAGCGGGTTGGCAACCGCAGTTTTTTTATTGTAACTTTGGCTATTATCAGGAAGATGCTGCTGCCCATCTCCCGCCTGTTTCCCTTTGTCGCCTTTTACGACACCTACGGGAGGATATGGGGTAGTGGATATTCTTGACCAGTGCGTGTTGCCAGTGATGACTTACGGAACTGAGACGTGGTCCTCCACTGCTGGCTGTATGAGGAAGCTCAAGGTCGCTCAGCGAGTTATGGAGAGTTTCTCTGCATGATAAACTTAGGAATAAGGATATCCGCAGTAGAACCAGAGTAACCGACATAGCCCCAACGAATTAGTAAGCTGAAGTGGCAGTGGGCCGGCCATATAACTCGTAGAACCGACAACCGATGGGGAAGAAAGGTTCTCGAGTGGCAGCCTCGTATCGGTAGGCGAAGTGTAGGGCATCCCCCCACGAGATGGAGTGACGACCTGGTAAGACATGCAGGAAGTAGCCATCTACTTGGATTGGATCCATATCCAGGTGGCTCAGGACCGTGCTTTGTGGCATTCCTTGGGGGAGGCCTATGTTCAGCAGTGGACTTGTGAAGGGATGTAATGATGATGATGATGATGAAGTTTGTGTTTATATAGTGTTTTCATATATTTTATAACATTATTATATAACAGTGGTAGAGCCACGCGGCAGCTTTTGCTGTCGCACGGATGGGCCGGCACGAACCGGGGTGGTACCACGACCTCACAGAAAACCAGCGTGAAGTAGAGGTTTACCTCCGCGTTTCGCTTGGTGAGTGCAGGTGGCCGGAGGCCCTTTTTACTGGAAATGAGGCATTCCATCTTAGTCCTCACGGGTGACAACGCATCTACATTTTGATTTGTAATAGAGGATAGATGTAGATGTCCATGGGCCGCAGCAACCACTTACCATCAGGTGGGACTGTGTGCTCGTTTGTCACCCTTATCATAAAAAAAAAAAAAATTTCAAAAAGAAAAATTCAAAGAAAATTTAGGTGTGTATGGGCCACAGCATCCACAAACCATCACGTAGACTGTATGCTCAGTTGTCACCCTTATTCTGAAATTATACTGAATAAATTACAAAATGCTAGATATGTCTTCAGGTACTCATAACTTGTTGTGTGTACATATTATATCATCACCATCATTACTACAGCCCTTCACAAGTCCAGTAGCGAGTACTACTAGACTTCAAAAAGAATGCCAAAAGACACGGTCACGAGCCACCTGCATCGATCAGCTTCCTGCATGTTTTACCCCGTCGTAACATGACCTAGTGAGGGACCATAAATTGTTGTATAATGCTATATAACATTATTTTATTGAGTCAAGATCTTGGAATTGAATCTTATTTATCTCTAATATTTCTTTCAATAGATAGTAAATATGGTAAATTTAACCCCTATATTCGTCCTTACACAGGTATCCCCTCATTTATTAGATGGGACAGATTGATTCATAGCAATTTGTCCGGCACGTTGTTATAGTGCGAGTTGGCGGACTTCAGATCTCCTTGTTTTTATTACTATAAATACTATTTATACATATACTATTTCTTCTACTTCGAGTGTTTCTCCGACTAGCGAAAGTTGGCAGTCAGCTTTGAATACTCCATTTTGTTCTTCGCGAAGTGAAAGAGCTCAGCAGCACTCCTGATTCCCGTCCATTATCGGATGTTACGCAGCCTAGACTTTTTTTCTGCAGCCAACAGCTCTCCTTCCGGCAACCTTTCTCATTATAATGAGTTACAAAAGTTCATATCTTTCATGCCTAAACACGTGTCCGAGATATGTAACTTTTCTTTTCTTGACAGTCTCCAAAAGTTGCCGTTTCTGATTTATCCGTTGCAGAACTTCAAACTTTCTATACTATTTAATATTAGTATTATTCAGCCATGCTGGTTCCCTCACGATGTTTTTATTCTTCATGCAAACAGAAATGTACACACAAACAAAAATTAAACTTCTAGTAACAAAATTAAATCCGACTTTAAAGTCTAAAAACTAAAAAGAATAAAATAATTACTTCATAACATCTTTCAATCAGTACTAAAATATAGTATATAGAAAAATTGAAACCTGACTTCAAAAGCCAAAGGAGAATGCCAGATTCTCTATAGAACTTTGCTCCACCCAAAAGTGTGGTGTACACGAATGTCGTATGCAACATTTTTTTTTCTACTTTATAACTTCATCCAAATTATATAATTTGAAGTCTCTAGAATTTGCGATTTTTATTTAAATTGCATTTTAATAATTACATTTACCTTATTTTTTAGAACATCTTTCATTGCAGTTCATTGTCATTTCAGAATATAAATTGTCAAGCACTAATGATATACATAAATAAGAATTTAAGGAGCATAATAATATAATGATCAGTAACATTGGAAAAAGTGTTCTCTTGTATTGGATCTAAAAGGTTCTTACACAATATAAGACTAGCACCACCTGATTTTCACAAAATCTAAGTCCTAGTCATGTAAACGAGTTATATTATTTACAAAATGAATTTTTCAAGATACATGTTATTATGACATGTGTCTGCAGAAGGTGTAAATATTTACAGATTAGTATCTAATTTTACGACACGGCAGGACCATAAATTATCGACTATATAAAAAAGCTATAAAACTAAATATATCTGTGGCAAAGATCTCTATGTTGAAAGAAGAGTTAAGATTGTAAATCGAAATGAGGACACAAAATGCCCCTGCATCTTATCGATGCAAATATGACAATTAATACACCTCAACATCGTGGATGCAAATAGCAGTAAGTCAATAAGTATGCGTGATCAAGTCCGTATATTAATAAAAGCATAAGTCGTCAGCAAAAGCAGAAAAAAGTGCTATGGTAAAGAAAGCGTGAATCAGCAAAAGCAAAAATGTGATATAATCATAATCAATATACTTCACAAGCACAAATCAGTCAATGTGTGAAAATATTCGACAATAATTTGACATACGTACTTACGATATTGACATAATGACGTGTGTGTATCATTTCACAAAATGTACGAAAATCAATGATTGTTATTCAGTAATTATCTAACACAGTTCATGAATATTATCGACTTATAATAATAATTGAAAAAATGAAAATTGATAAGTAACATTTTTATATGACAAAAAGTTATAATAATATATTTTAATAGAAATATGTATTGTTTGATACTTTATGCGTACGTATGTACTTATTTGTACAAAGAAACGCAGATGTTATTAGAAAGGACTGAAATGTAAATTTTAATCGTTGAATTCCTTTTTTAATTAATATTTTACCGCAAGTTGTACAAAATAAAGATTTATCACAAAAAAATTCAAAATTCATAAGATTATTTTTCATATTTTTACCTTTTTTGTACAAAAAGCAAGTATTATGCAAGGGCAAGATCTGGCATTCTCCTTTAATTAGAAATAGTAAAAAAATTAAAATAATTCTTTTTTTTAGTTTTTGAACGTCGGTTGTACTTGAATATAAAAGTGATTTATTGTTTCCATTTTAGTGGTCTTATAAATATTAGAAGTTCAAAGTAACAACATTACAATCTTCATCACCTATTTTTTTAAACTTAGGGTTTAATTTTTTTCTTTATTTTTACTGAGACCACTCCTGAGGTATTTATTTTATAAAAACGAATAATTTTGCTATGTATAAATAATTTGTACATTTCTAAATTAAAGAATAATTCGCAACTCCTTTATTTAATTTAGACTTGTTTCACGCTTTTAAGAAAATCTAAACTAAAGATGAAGCACTAATGGTTTTGATCAACCGAGGAACGAACTCCATAAATTACCAGTGTAAAATAGCAGTATAATGCCACTGTTTTTCTAATGGTGAATGCAAATTACCAGAGACCCTTTTTACAGGTTACGAAGCACTTCATCTTAGTGGACATGTCTCATTCATTCATTTATAGTGACCCAACTATTGATTCGTCTTACGAACCGGGTCATTCGGGTCGATTATTTAAATCATCTTAATTTGAAAAATAACAAATTCAAAGGATTATTTCGAGTTTCAGTACTCTGTGATTTATGAGATCCGCTCGATAATTTCGGTCATCGGACATTAGTTTACTCGGGTCGTAGGTTCTGTAATCGTTTGATCCGGAAAGTTCAAAAAGTTGAATTGCAATCACCAATACTTTGATACCACCGGGGTCAAAGGAACAAATAATTCACGATTGACACATGTCAACACATCTGCATTTTGATCCTTTATCAATTATAGATATATGTAGGTGTATAGAGACGACTGAAACTATGTACTTACTTTCAGCCAATTTACTCTATTTAGGCTGTGTGTTCGTGTCTTTCCCTCTTTTCTGTAAAAAAATACTTCGTTGGTCTAGTAGTAATAAGCGTGACAACTGATCATGTCGACCTGGGTCGGGCAAAAATATATTAGTTATTAGGTTTTTTTTGTCACAAAATTCTCAGTAGCCGTCCGAAGTCAGGAAAGTCAGAAAAACGGTGTTACATCCCCATGCCTCGAAAACCACATAAAGATACTGGTTCTGCAACTGATCTCCGGTCTGGTCGAGTTACCGTCCCATCAGACCAAAAAGTGAAGGAATATAGTTATAGTCAGTTTAAAATGGAACCTGTATTTATGCTTACTTAAACTCATGCACTATCATCCTGCCTATATGCCTTACCGCCTGCATACTGTCCTGCGCAGATAGCTAATCTTCGTTGAGACTGGTTACCATGACCGAAATTTGGTCTATATGTAAAAAGAATATCATATATCTATATATAATCTTTAGATTTAATCTTAAAATACAAATAAATTTTCAATCTAAACGATGTTCAATTCACGAAACGGAGGCTTGCATAAATAAGGATATCGTAAGAAAGTTATAAAAAGATAAACAAGAATACAATCTACCTGATCTTTAGAGTTTAATTTGGTTTTATCTTAATAAATATTAAGTGACAAACGAACTTACAGTCCATCTGAGGGTAAATGGCTGCTGCAGCCCTTGGAAACCTGTAACTAACTTCAAATGAGGTGTTGTCACCTCTAAGTACTAAGTTGGACAGCTTGTTATTATACTAGTTCTTTTTATCCTTCACCAAGAACACAACAATGCACCATTGCTAGTTTGTGGCAGAAATAGTCAAGAGGGTGATATCTAACCAGGCGGAATCCTAGGCAGCCCCGCAATCAATTAAAAAGAAAGAAGTTGTTTCGAACCAAAATTTTATGACTAACCTTCAATTGAAGAAGTATTTCCCACAGATTAAGAAAAAGTAGTTTCTAAATTATATAGCGGGGTGGCAACCGTACTTTTTTATTTTTAGTCGTTATTACAAAGCCGCTGCTTCATATATAGAATAAAGGTGAGAAGCAATAACACAGCCCACCCGATGGTAAGTGAATTCTGCCTTCATCTATCGTCGTTTAAGAATCAAAATGTAGATGCGTTGTCCCCTCTGAGGACTAAGATGTAAAAATAATCTCTGGTTCTCGACACTCACCATATGAAACACAGCAGCATTGAGCTGCTATTTTACGCGGGTATTGTGTGAGAGAAATGTAGTTCCCCGGTCAAACTGACCCATTCATGCTACAAATATATAGCTGAAGCATGGTTCTACCACTTGCTGCTACCAATTTCCTGATTTGTGTTCCTCTGTCGCCCCTTACGACAACCACGGGATGATATGGGATAGTGGATATTCTTTCACTGCCACTACACGGTAATATACAGAAGGTATATATATAGGTATATAAGATAGGTATATATAATAATGTTACATAATAACCAAAGTCTATTTTACAGTTGCAACTTGCCTGTTAATATTCTCATGCCAAGTTAGAATTCCGTTCAATTCCAAGTTTGCGAGTTCTTGTTTAGAAAGCGGAACATCGAGATACGATTCGTAACAAGTTACCTTGACACAAATTTGCTTTAATTTCTTTAGAATTCCATAAATTTTAGTTAAATACCTAAACTAGACTAGAATTCCAGCGAGAGCCAAAATTAGGAAAAAATTACCAAATATTGATTTTGATTGACCAAATCAAAGTGGAAGTGAAAATATTTAATTTAAGATTGGCATTTACAAAGCACTTTGGAAGTTAATGAAAGTTAAATAGTTAGTTGTGAATAGATGCGCAAGAAACTCAGAAGTAAATTATTTTTCTTTGTACAGTAACAATGAAACCTTGTAATATTATATGGCTAGAAGCTGAAATGCGGACAATCTTTTGAAATTTCGGATGGCCCAAGGGCTATCCACCACCCCGGGAGGAACTCAACTTACTGTCGCTAATACATAACTTGATATTTGTTTATGTATTAGTCATTTATTTACTCTTTAACAGCTTACTAGGTCCATAACAAAATTCATAGATATTTAACAACTGTCGCTGATATTTGTTATTAGGGTGATTTCGTATCTTCGGCAAGTTAATAGAAGTCAAATTCATTTACTTTAAATTATTAATCGAACAACCGGCCTATTTTAGGCAATACAAAAATCGAATTTTCAACCGCAGTCGGCTGTTCCTTGATGTAGCCGGTTAAATTTAAGCGTAACCG
>JAVANC010000014.1:6576345-6797745 GCA_033319125.1 Parnassius glacialis
TGAAAAATCTCGGAAGCACAGGTAATTCCAAGCATTATTCTTTTATATCTATATAATCTTTTGGGGGTTATAAAAGTCGTTATGTGTCTGGATTCAGAGTGAATTTCCGCTTGATGGAAGGCATTGTTTTATGTCTAATTTGTTAAAATATTTAGCTTTCTTCATTTTAGGCAAATATGGTCCATAGTAGGCAGGGGGTGGTTTTCTCGCAATATAGCGGCTTTCGTACATCTCATATCTACGCACAAACGTAATTCACCATTTTCTTTTATGATTGGAACATTGGTGAAACCTATTTAGATGGGCCTTGCACTTCTTCAATTATATCACTGTTTAGTGATTCCTTAATTTTGATTGCAACCTTCTCTTTAATGGGGATCGGTACTCTCCACTTGATTTATCCCGATACCAAGTTTTAAGACACCTAGACGGACTGCTGTGTTCTTACCCAACAGGTCTCTAGTACCCCCCGAAATCACGTAAATGGTTGTATGTTCCTTTCGTCCACCGACTTCGAGTATAGTTTCAAATGAACCCTCTATTGCCAAAGGAGAGTTACTACTATATGCTAATACTGTCTTGTCTGGTCTAAGACATTTGATTAAAAACATATACTTTTTTGCTTGTTAACTCTTCCCACGTTTTGTAAGAATTACACTTTTCCGCAATTTGATCTATGAGCTGATCATCTTGCTTTTCCAATGCACACTTTTCGGCCTGTTGACGCAATCTTATCAAAAACTTCTCAAATTTTTCTCCATTTTCCTGTTTTAGCAATCGAAAAACATGCCGCTCATAAACTTTGCTCCGTTTAGGTTGAAAATACTCGTAGAGTTTTTTTTATGGCTACTATAAATACATCAACGGTTTCTGATGACTCGACACTGGCACCCGGTAAATTGTAGAATATTTTTTGTAACCCAGAGCCACCAAAATGCAATAGCATAGCTCGTTTATTGAGTGCTGATATAACTTCAGCTGCGTCCAGATAGATTAGACCTTTTCCATTTTTCACACCTTATAGCCAGAGATGTGCTATCACATTAAAACTGATAGCGGTATATTATTATTATTTTAGGGGCAAACTGAAACAGTTTCTTATATTTTTATTTCAAATTTAATGCTGGTATTTTAATACCCAAAGTCCAATTTAATGGTAGTAACTTAGTACCCAAAGTCCAATTTAATGGTAGTATCTTAGTACCCAAAGTTCAATTTAATGGTGGTATCTTAATACCCAACTTCCAATTTAATGGTGGTATCTTAATAACCAACTTCCTATTTAATGGTGGTATCTTAATACCCGACTTCCAATTTAATGGTGGTATCTTAATACCCAACTTCCAATTTAATGGTGGTATCTTAATACCCAACTTCCAATTTAATGGTGGTATCTTAATACCCAACTTCCAATTTAATGGTGGTATTTTAATACCCAACTTCCAATTTAATGGTGGTATCTTAATACCCAACTTCCAATTTAATGGTGGTATCTTAATACCCAACTTAATTTAATGATGTTATCTTAGTACCCAACTCAATTTAATGATGGTATCTTAGTACCCAACGCAATTTAATGATGGTATCTTAGTACCCAACTCAGTTTAATGATGGTATCTTAGTACCCAACTCAATTTAATAATGGTATCTTAGTACCAAACATCAATTTAATGGTTGGTATCTTAATACCCAAACTCAATTTCTTGATAGTAATATGTACCATAACACTCGCCCTTCTCTTTCGGTTTATTTGTTATACCGACTACTTCCATTGCTGTGCCATTTAGGCTTTGGTTACCTACTATGCAATTTACAGAAGTCGTGAAGTGTCCACGATTTTTTGTAAGACATATATGCCCTGAAAGCGGTAAAATAGTATTTTCATTAAAGGCGATTAATATCACACCTACATGTAAAATGACACTAAAATTTAGCTAACGACATTGTATTTCGGTTCGAATCGAGAGGAGTGATTAGTTACATCTACTATTTTTCCATCAAAAATATTTTTAAATAAAAGTTGTGCTAATAGACATATGTTAAAATAAATCATTTTTTTTTATTATTGCTACAGAAACAGAAACTTTTTTTATTCAATATAGATTATAAATAATACTTATTGAAACTCACTCTTTTGTATAATTACCACTGGTTCGAAAAAAACTCTGTCCTGGGAAGAACCAGCAAGAAACCCAGCGGGACTTTTTTTTTAAATAACAGCTTACAATCATGTATGTTACACAAATTAACAACACAACAAATTATATAATAGCTTGGGAGCGATCACCTCACTTCCAGGGGCTATTATCATCTATAAATTCTTTAATATTATAATAATAAATAACTTTAATAAATAAAGAAAATAAATTTTGCACACCATAAGCGTGGTCATATGCGAACATATAATTTATATAAATTATTAAAATGATCATAACAGGGTTAAAACAATAAATCACAATTAATAATCCACGGGTTTTTTTCCGCGGGTACTCTAGGAATTAATTTACAATTGCAATGCCAATAGTTGCACATTGCTAACCTATTTTTGATTATATCCTTATACTAAATAGCTACTTATCTTTTTCCTCGTTGCCACTTGTATTGTCTGCTATCTTCTCTAATCACTGTAGTGTAACACAGGCTCGGCACGCACTTAACTAAACACGTCCACTCTCGCCCGAGGCTCTCGTGTAACTGACGCGGTGCGCTCGAGACTGTGAGTTATATATAAATGTATGTTTGTGTATTTGTGCAAACACTACACAGGTGATAACCAAATATAATAAAAAAGTGGAAAGTGTCCCCTCCACCTCCACCAGAACAGTCTGTGTACTCGTATATAGCATCAATTTGAAGTTGAGTGTCGACTTGTTCTGTTACGAAACCTACATGAGATTATCATGTTATAATAATATATAAATTCAGGTTAAAAAAAACATGTTTATTACATAATATTGTACCAACTATAATATTATATCCATATTAAATTTAAAGAAAACATGAAATTAAGTAAACTATTTCTCCCGGACAGTAAACACAAGACGCAATGTTTGCAACATATAAGAACGACCTGCTTCATTTCAAATAAGTGCCTTATCTGTTGCCGTAGTTTCGTACCAATCTTGATGAAATCTCGAATTAATAAACTCCGTTTCACAAACTTCTTAACTACAAGCATACAAAAGAAAACTATTATAAAAACAAATATTCTATTTAAAAATTGTAATGTCTTGCCAGCTCATGATAAAGCCAAATGCATAATTGCAGTGGAGCAAGTGAGGCAGTAAGACTGCCCTAGTCTATTTAAAAAAAATTAATACAGGGCTGCTAAAACACCGAAAATTTCGACATTTTGAAACCGAAAAAAAACAAGTCAAAACTCGGTCTCGGTCGTAGCAAAATACTACATATCTATCATCTATAAATTCGCTTTCTCAAATATTCGGAAGAAACCGCGTTTCACTTAATCTAATAAAATCGTAACTATCTGATAATATATTTGTATACAGAGTATTCAGTTTGGTTCTTAAACTCCTACAGTTTTGGTAATATATTTTAAAACGATCAGTCATAATCTTTGTTAATTTTAAATATATAAGCTACCTACACCTATTAACAGAAATAAAAGTAAAAAGTAGAAAAATACGAGTATGAATAAATTAACAGATATACTGGAACTAATGTATTCTATTCTATTCCAATGTGTAAATCCCAGTAAAAGAAGTAATTGTAGTTTTCAGTATAAATAATCGAAAACAGCAAATACTGCTTAATAATATTAAAATATGTTCGATAAATAAATATAATAAATTAATAACGCTTGTTAGTTACGCTAAACAATGTAACAGCTACTCCACATTCAACGAGGCAATATTAAGGCAATGTATTTTTAGTGTAAATTTTAAAATAATATAAAACAAACCTCAATGTTTCATTATTATTACTTGTCTATATAGTCTTGTAAAAGGAAAAAAAACCTATTTTGTCTATGTATTCAGAGGCCACATTGAATCACATTGTTAAACGATTTCATCATTCTTCTGACAAAAGGACATGTTCCAAAAACCATATTGGAATTTCATTATGTCCCTATGTTTTTTTATAGGATAGAGTGACAAATGAGAACATAGTCCCCCTTATGGTAAATGGTAGCTCTAACCCATAGACAACTGCATCCATTCTCATTAAAGAATGAAAAAGAAGATGCGTTGTCACTCGCGCGCGTGTGTGACGCGGAGTTTTGGTCCCAACGCAGTAGAAGCAGGTTGCTGTCGCTTAAAATCCGACCTTACAGAGATAATTAGCGATGCACCCCTGCCCGGTAATTATCTATCTAAGTATTTACGTTGGATTTTATTTTATCCGATTCAACTAGTGGTGGTAGTAGTAGTAATAGTAGAATGCCCGTATATTTACACAAACATTGAAAATAGTCGCAAATAAAATCAGCCATCTTTAGCTTGGAAGTTTACAGGTTCAACCAATTTCGAACAATAAATACTTTTAAATAAAACTAATTTTACGGATTTTATCGCGTATATTAACTTATTTTATATTCCCGACGTTTCGAGCACTTTATAGCACCCATGGTCACGGGCGGGACTGAGGTGTATGACGTCCCAATGTCATAGTTAACCACGGCTACCTCCAGATTAAAAATTATTAATTTTTGTTCCGATCCACGCAGTATGAACTTACAATATCATGAAGTCTTGCAGTTGTATGCTTGGGTTGGGATTTAATTTTATTAATTATGGGATCCCAAGCAGATGGTAGCACCCAGCCATCTTCTCTATTGAAATTAGGATGTTTCTTGATTTCAATAGCCTCGCGAATCATCCTTGGAAGGAATCGGTGTTCTTTAGCGAAGATTTGTGGTCTATCAAATCTAATGTAGTGACGGGGGCGATCCTGTACGTGTTCACAGACTGCAGACTTCCCGGAGCGTCTATTCTTCACATCAGCTATGTGTACTTTAACACGGGTTTTTATAGATCTTTTAGTTTGTCCTATATAAGAGAGACCACATTCACAATCAAGCTTGTACACTCCTGCATCTTGCAGAGGAATATTACACTTGACTGATGGTAAAAACTGACTAATCTTCTTCGGCGGCTTGAAATATGTTTTAATGGAAGCCCGCTTCAAGATGTAGCCAATCTTGTCAGTGACACCTCTGACATATGGCAGTACAGCAGGCACTCGCTCAACTGTGGCCGGCTTCACTCGTTCACTGTGACGTAGGCGCGGGACCCGAAGCTTATTGTCGTGCAAAACTTGCTTGACGTGTTGGAGCTCGGCGGCCAGGTGTTTACTGTCACAGATCCCTCGTGCTCTCTGAAACAAAGATTTACCCACGGTAGCTAACTGTGAAGGATGGTGGTGAGAATCACCGTTTAAATATCTATCTGTATGGGTCTTTTTTCTATACACAGTGTGGCTCAAGGTGTTATCAGGATTCCGAATTACTAACACATCTAGAAAAGCTAAAGAATTGTTTGCCTCTAACTCCATTGTGAACTGAATTTTAGAATTTAAGGAGTTAAGATGGTCTAGAAATGCAGTTACTTTATCTAAAGGGAGAATTGTGAAAGTGTCGTCTACGTACCGCTTGTAGAATCTTGGGTTTACGGGAGAAGTACGCAAGGCTTTCTCCTCAAAGTCCTCCATGAATATATCGGCAACAATGGGAGATACAGGTGAGCCCATCGCCACTCCATCTACTTGCTTGTAGAACTCCTCCTTCCACAATAGGTAGCCAGATGTAAGGCAGTGTCTAAGTAATACTGCATATTCTACGGGCATGTTGTTTTGCTCTAGCCTTCTAGTAACAATCGAGATGCAGTCTTCAACAGGTAAGCATGTGAACAGAGACTGCACATCAAAACTGACCATAGTTTCATTGTCTGCCAGATGTAGGTCTTTAATCTCGCTGACAAAATGGTAGGAATCCTTTGTGTGTGCTCTTGTATGTCCCCTGAGCGGTGAGAGTATATTCGCTAAGTGTTGAGCCAATTTGTAAGTTGGTGAATCGATTTGGCTCACTATAGGACGTAGTGGAGCATTGGGCTTGTGTATTTTTGGTAACCCATACAATTTCGGTGGTTTGGCACACGTAGGTATTATCGATTTTACGTCTAGATTTAATCTTTCGGAGTGTTTCTTTATGAGATCACTAGTTGTTTTGAGTGTGTTATTTGTTGAGTCATTTTTAACCTTTTTATAAGTACTTGCATCCGACAAAAGTTCTTGTATTTTAGAATTATAATCCGACGTATCCATGACTACCGTGGCGTTTCTTTTATCTGCGCGGAGAATCGTGAGTTCTCGTTTATTGCGTAGGTTATTCAACGCTTTAAATTCGTCTTTAGGTAGATTCGGTTTTGGTGTTGAGCTTCGACGTAACATAGACGAAATGTCTTGACGTATCGCTTCCAAATCTTCCTTTCGCATATTGTTTTTATATAAACAGTCCTCGACGCTGCAAATAATTTCTTCGTACGGTAATCTTTTAGGTGTTAAAGCAAAATTAAGGCCTTTCGATAATACTCTAATTGTTGCATCATCCAGAGTTTGTTTTGACAGATTATAGACCGCGCTTAATCTATGATCCGCGTTCGTAGTCAATGGTTGCGTTATTTGATGAAATATAAAGCAGATTAATTAAATATCTTTTCATAAACTCAAGTAAATTTATGTTTAAAAGGCATTTTATTTTTAAATATTTATTTTGCTCTCTAAAGAAAAGTTTTAGGTGTTGTTATTTTGTTTATAATAAAATTTCTCATTAATTATGAATAGTTTTATGGAAAGTATGTAAATACCTTGAACTTTATGAAGTCTAGCGTTAAGCCTTTAAATTATTTTTATTTAATATTACCCTACAAGTGACAAACATAAACGCCACAAAATCGTCATATCGTGAAATTTTTATTTGAGAGACGATATATTAATATATTATACCTGTTTTATTAAAGTGCATTTAATCTATAATATCTGCAAAATGTAGTGATGTAGCATTGTGAATATTCTTTTTCTTAAAGGCTTTTACTTAAACAACAAGCACAATAACACAAATACATAAATATAGAAGATTTTTCCACACATCTGGATGCTTCGCGGTACAGCGGTGGACTACCGCTGTACGGTTTACTGATTTTTTTCTAGAAGTTTCTTTCGACAACTCCTGCTGAGTACCAGGTGAGCGACCTCGATAGAAAACGTACTGGCGGTTACTGATCAGCTGGTGATCTTCAAGGTACCTTATGAGCTGGCATTTTATAACGTTTCCTTTGTTTTGGAAAACAAACAGCTGATGGAAATATCCCTGTAGATGGACGGGTCTGAGCTGTCGTCTTTTTATGGATCGAGTGCATCAAAACTGTCTTTTGAGAGTTCAAGACTACGGCTAGGGAGTAAGATTATCGATTGACGAAACCAGTGTCAACTCCGGAGCACATGTCTTCAGCAAAATAGAATGGACTCCATCAGACTCACTGGACTCCATGTCCAGAACTAGAAGTGCTTTAAGCACCGAGTGCTGTGTAAACAGCACATCCTGCATGGAGCACTCACACCAAGAGATGGTTGGCAGTGCTTTTCTCCGTAATCGAGAGTCGTGTAGGACATAAAAAAGAACCTAGTAGATAAGCTTTCCTTTCCTTGCATGGGCCAGTGAGTCGTCCTCGCTGTGCAGATATGGCAGAGATATCTTCGGAACCATACTGCCGATCAGACAATGGTCCAAAGACCCAAGACATCGACAGAGACTTGATGTACGTCCGGATGAGAGGACAGTAGAAGGTCCAACATTGAAGGAGCATGATCCTTCACATCTAGGATCCGCGTAGGTGAAGTAGCCAGTAGTGTCAAACCACATGCCAAGGCAAACACCCAATATACGGTATATAGTAATATACAATATAATAAACAGTAATATCAATATACAGTACTTATAATATCGACGTACGTAAAGGTATCTTATGCTATCACTGACCTCTATATGGACGCTGAATTGGCTATATCCTACAAAATGTTTGTGCTGATTTAAAGCGCCACCATTGTTCGTACCGGGACTAAAATTGACATAATATTCCAAAGTCTATTGTGTTGTATAAATCGTAATTTAAACTTTTAAATAAATAATTAAAAATTTTGTACAGCCGACTTCAATATAAATTATTAAGAATAACTCAAAACTATTAATCAGACCTTGATCAAATTTATATGGGACCACATGTAAAGCATCATCTTTCAAATTTAAAAAGAATCATCGAAATTGGTTCAGCCACAAGTAAGTTATGAGGTAACACATAAAAAAGGAAAAACAAACAGTCGAATTGTTTGAAGTCTGTAGAAAAATGAAAGTATTTTGTTAGTTTCAATATGTTTGATTTTAGTTATATAATAAGAATTATTTTTAGTAATAATGAGACTATGCGTAATATGTTAAATTCGTTATCAAAAGGGAAGTCGGATAAAATTCCACAAGTAAGTGAATTTATAATATAATATTTGAGAATATAGGTACTTAAAAATTCTTTACTAATATTAATATCGTAATTACCAACATGTTTGGCTTTATATTACTGAGTATTAGATAAAAAATAAAATTTCATAGGGTTGTCGAGTTGCCTTCTATTAATAGTACTATCGAGAGTGTCGATGAGATCGATGTTCTTTTCTACCCATATCTGTTAACAACCAAAGTCATCCACGATAATTATCGAATGTTACTGTTGTTATTGATTCACAAACTTTAGGGTAACAATACCCAGTAATGGCTACTCCACATTTGTGCTGGAAACACGCAAACAAAGTTATCTGAGAGTAAGACCAAAGAGTAAAATTATTCGAGGTTTAGTTACTCTGGTGTAACATGCTATTTGGTTGAATCCACCCTATTTTTATTACACGGTTAAATAACCATGTAATTATAATATGTTATTATTTAATGTGATGTTGACATGTCACCGTTCTTTGAACGATGTCGTCTGAAGAGCTCGTGTGTCTATAATTATTCCTTTAGTTTTAGAGCTTTGTAGAATATTTAGAGACGATGGCGGGAGACCCGACGCTATGACTTTGGATGCTTGGGAGAGAGGTATAGCTTTAGTGTGGGATACTACTTGCGAAGATACTTTGGTGGCTAAGTAAGTAGCCCAAATATGAGTCTCTGAGAGATGAGTAAGTGTTTGTGCCATTTGCTGTAGAGACGTTTTTTTTAATATGAGTATCTGAGAGATGAGTACGTATTTTCTGTAGGTTCGTGGGGTTCAAATGCGGTAAAGTTCCTAAAAACTATCCGCGTCTGATCGACGCTTCTGGTGACAAGTTTGCTGCTTATTTACTCGCTAAAAGGCCAAGTACATTCAAAGACCGATGAGACTGCGACTGCGTGATTATTTCAGTTTTTTTAAATTACAGTTTTTAATATTGTAATTTGAATTTAGAAAATGAAGTTGTAAATAAATGATAACTATGTAATTTAAAGTAAGTAACCTTTTTTATTTTGCTAGATGGTACCCGGCGCATTGCTGCCGTGGAAGAAATAATTGTAAATTATCATTTTTAATTTGGAAGGGTTATATTTTTTAATTATGAATGATTATTCAATCATTGAAATTGAACGATCTGTAACTTTCAAATAAGTTGTCACTACAATACGCGCGCCACCTAGTGTATGTTAATTGTATTATGATTATAATCTTCGCGCAAGTGCAAGCAATGAGTTGACAAAGTTTAACCGCAATCCGATGAACGGTATGGCAGCGCATAAAATACGATCAAACAAACATTAATTTTAATATATTAGAAGATATTATAGTTAATTCTGTGTATAAACAGACCTACACGTAATTAGAATAGGTGTTATTTTAGCAACTGATTTGTTTTCTACAAAACTCAATGAACATTTGACAATAAATTATTTGCGAAATTATGTTTTTATTTTTATTTTGTATTGTTACTCGTACCAGTTGAATATTTTCCAGTACTAATTGAATATTTAAGACTCGCGAACGAATTAACATACCCAAGTTGAAACCCAAAACAAAATCGTTCTGTAGTTACGAATAAAACGTAGATAGAACAACGCAGCAACGATCTTGGTTTTATATAAGGTATAAGGCCTAGGTATTAATTTATACATTTATTTATTGTATGGCATTATATTAATACGATACATAAATAGAATGGACGTTATGGGTAGGCCTGCGTATTAAATTTTATCTATATAATTTATCACACTGTCTTATCTCTATTATTAATTCTGTGGACGCACACTTCTGCTGTCAATGCCAAAATGGTGAAAATCAAATCGCCTCATTATGTCACGGTGTATAGCTAGTCCATATACATGTATAGGTCAGTGTATGCTATACACTGTAAACTGTTTGTTAACATTGCCTTGAAAATTAAATATTTAAAATTTTCGCAAAAAAAATGTAAATATATATCGGCTTCAATATCACATAAAATGTCCGAAACTTGTTTATACATATGGGTAAATTTACAATCTGTAAATTTTGTTTCAAAAAAAAGTCATAAACAGAACTCTCCCTCGTCTGTCCGTTTTAATATGTGGTAGAGCGACCCTGCAGCTAAATTATGGTTGTAGCACGAATGGGTCGGCTCGACTGAGATAGGACCATGCTCTCACAGAATACCAGTGTAAAATTGCAGCTTAATGCTGCTGTGTTTCGTATGGTGAGTGCAGAGAACCGGAAAACCTTTTTACTGGAAATGAGGTAATTCCATCTTAGTTCTCAGGGGTGACAACGTTTATACATTTTGATCCTTAATTAAGGATAAATGTAGATGTCTATGGGCTTTAGCATCCACTTATCGTCATGTGCACTGTTCGTTTATCGCCCATATTGTTTACTGTTTTCACTAGCGCATTAGGTCATTAGATTCTGTTATGTTAGTGATAAGTTTGGCTGAATAAATAAATAAATAAATATTCTATAAAAAATCGCCGCATGAGCGGTTAAACGGAAACCAAGCCATTCAGCGTGATGAGCATTAAAATCGCCGAGGATCACGATCTCTGCGGATGCAACCTATTGTATCATCGAGTTTGCAGCTATTTGGACGTGACTGATGAGTTGGGCTGTGTCGGGATTACCGTTGTCGGACCTACAGAGTCAGCTGTAGACGCGGGAATGATCGTCGCTGTCTCGGGTCAGATCCGTGCCTTTAAGACTGCTGAGGTGTCGAAAAGAGATGTCGTCTCTGACGTATTTAAATTTGTATCCCAGGCAAAAGAAATGCAAAGTATCAGCCAGAGAGGACCCCTGCGTCTCGGTTTTAAAGAGCAAGATGGTTGACGGTGTTAAAGATTAAATGAAGTCAGCTGGGCCTTGGGTCACCGGTCACAAAAATACTTGCGAAGATTGAAAATGAATCGAATGCAGTTATTAATATTTGTTACGTTAGGAATTAATGGAAGGGTTGAGGTGAGGAGGTCTGGTTATGAAAGGATATTAGGAACGTTTGGTGATGAAAGTATAAATGAGAATGGTGAAGACCGTCACCGTATGTGTGGAAAAGAATATTTTTGTGACGAACACTTTCTTTCGTCATAAGAGGATTCACATGTATACATGGGAAAGAGGGGATGATAGAAGCATGATAGATTTTATAATTGTGGATGGAAGAATGATGGTAGATACAAGGGTTTACCGGGGGTCCAACGTAGGAACGGATCATTACTTGGTCGTATGCCGAATTAATTGTCTATTCAGGCGTTGGCGGCATCGGACATCTGTGTCTACCACTGCGTTAGAGCGTATAAGAATAGAGAGGCTACAAGATGAAGGTGTGAAAGAGAAGTATAAATGTAGACTGAGGGAAAATATAAGTGGTGTGAATGAATTATGTATGAGTGATTTAGACTTGAAGACTGTATGGAATAATGTTAAGAAAGTTTTGGTGGATGCAACCACCGAAGTATGTGGTGTAAGTAAGAGAAAGAATGAAAGGAAAAGTAATACGTTGTGGTGGGATGATGAGGTACGGATGGAAGTTAAAGCAAAGAAGAGAGCATGGATAGATTTACTAGCAACCAAAGCTGGTAATTCTAGCGGTATGAATGATGAGATTGAAAGAAAAAAAGGCAGATTTTAGACGTATAAATAAAAGAGTAAAAGAAGTTGTTGAAAGGAAAAGCGAGAAAGGATGGATAAGAATGATAGAAGGATATCTGATAATTTCCAGGCAAATATTAAAATGTTCTGGAAACTCGTAAGAACTGCCAGGGGAAGTTCAAAACAGCCTAGAATGAATGCTATACGAGACGAGAATGGCTGCATGCTGAATGATGAAGTTTCAAATCTAAAGAGATGGAAAGAATACTTTGAAAGCGTGTTTAAGAGTGAAGAGTCGTCTGAAGTAGGTGAAATAGAAATTCCGGAAGAAGTGGAGAGAGGTAGAGAGATAAGTGTAGATGAAATAATGAAAGCATCTAAAACTATTCAACACTTAGAAGACATTATAGGTACATGTATATATATTATAAAAATATTATAAAAAGTCCCGCTGGGTTTCTTGCTGGTTTTACACAGGACAGAGGTTATTTTCAGAACCAGTGGTAAAAGTAAAAAATGACGTTCAATAAGAATTACATGTAATCTATATCGAGTAAAAAAATATTCAAATCCGTAAAATAAAAATAAAATATTTGAAATCAACAAGCATCTCGTTAACACAAGACTTCAAGAGGTCTGGTATTGTGATCGGCAATCGTCACCGTCACCTGTCAAGTTTGGCAATTATGAATCTTCTATGCAACTTTTACGAGCTGATAAAATATACTCGTACAATATAATTGTATAAGAGTTTACTAAAAAATGTATTCATCCACAATAATTTTCTTATAATCCCGTGGGTTCCGTGGGACTTTCGCTAAATGGTATTATTATTATTATTCTTTATTATTCATCGAACTGCACTGTGGTTATTATCGCGATAAAGTAGCCGCGATTTAGATTCCTTGACAGCTTCGGTTTCCTATTAATATTGGTTGAACTTTGAATCTTTTTTGGGCTAAAAATTTGGTCCTTCTAGCCGGACTAACGGATTTATTAGTGTTGATTTTTGTGTTTTAGCGTTATAATATTGTATCGTAAATGCGCTGAATTCTTAGTACGACAAAACTTTATAAAATTAAACAAACGATTTAAGTACTTACTTAGACCTCTTATACACAAAATTGTAAAAGGCGACAGAGTGATATTGCGGCAGGAGATGGGCAGCAGAATCTTCCAGGTGATAACGGAATATAATAAAAAAGTAGAAGGCGTGCCCTCCACCTGCCAAGTATGACAACTCATAGATATTTTTTCCAATGTCTCGAAATTATGTTCATTGCCGCGATTCGATTCCCGCCATTTTCCGCCATATTTTTAAATTACTGGAAACTACTATTATACTTCGCTTTTAGTACTAATGTTATTTTGTTTTATTTCACAAAACATAATATATAAGTTTAATTTTTAAATGTAAAACCTATTAAAGGCAGCCACAACATGCTTCACAAGAAGAGTAAACACTTTATAACATAAATTGCAAAAGATCAGAAACATAACCTAAAAATAAATCAAAAACCGAGAAATACCAAAAATATTAAAAAAATATAAACTAATAAACTGAGACACCTTAAAAAAATACAGGGGGAAAATCACAACAACGAATTAAACCAAACAACAAAATTAATACATATCGAACACTTAAATATTATCTCTTAAGTTCTGTAGCACTGTTTTTTTTAAAAGAGGACAAAGAATTGCTAAAAATGTCCACAGAATGCGATATCAAATTCAGCAGACGTGACATTCTACCTAAACTATTTTTATGAGTTCGATTAGGTTTAGAAGGAAGTTAATAAAACAAAGGTACAGATTTACGCGGACAACGTTTCGGAACTTTAAATTTTATTTTTCGCAATAACTAAGCGCTATCCGTAGTTCCGTGCAATATTTTATAAAACATTACCATGTGCAGATACTTTCTTCGGTTTGACAAGCTGTCAACACCAAAAAATTTTAACTTCCCATAGTGAGAAGTTAAAATTTTTGGTTAAAAGTTTTTGGCAAGTTTCTTTTCTTTTATGTTACTACAATAAGCTAGATTCCTCATAAACCGTTTTTGTATCCTTTCTATACGTAGTTGATGGACTTTTATTGTGGTGACCATATTACGCTCTCATATTCTTATATGCTGCGGACATAGGTATTAAATAATATCTTTTTGGTTGTGATGTTCTTAAATGTTTATATATTTCTTAATATAAAACCTAAAGTCCTTGAAGTTTTCTTCATAATGCGGTCCATTTGTGGAATAAAAGTCAGTTTAGAATCCAAAACTGCCCAAACCCTTAACAAGATCCACAATCTACATTATTCTATATTATTTATTTTATATTTCATTTTAAATAGAGACAATTTACGTGTGAAAGAGATTTGACAACATTTATTGGGATTCAACTGCACATTTTAATGATACACCAATTTACTAGACCTTCAACATCATCTTGTAAAAGTTGTGAATCATTGGAACAATCAATCACTCTAGCTATCTTTTAGTCATCTGCAAATAATAGGACCTTACTATTTCTTATTTGTTGATCATAATCATTAATGGACACGTTAAAGAGCCACGGCCTTAGGTGAGAACCTTGTGAAACGCCAGAACTGGGTATATAGTTATCAGATCTGTAACCGTTTAGTACTACATTCGAACTATGTTCGACCACGTAGATACGACTCAAACCAACCAACCATAGACCCACAGAAACCGTAATTAGATAATTTATGCAATAGAGTTCAATGGCACACTCTGCCGAATGCTTTAGAAAAGTCTGTGTACTCATATATAGCATCAACTTGAAGTTGAGTGTCGACTTTTTCTATTACGAAACCTACATGAGATTATAATGTTATAATAATATATAAATTCAGGTGAGAAAAACATGTTTATTACATAATATTGTACTAACCATAATATTATATCCATATTATATTTAAAGAAAACATGAAATTAAGTAAACTATTTCTCCCGGACAGTAAACACAAGACGCAATGTTTGCAACATATAAGAAATGACACCATCTTGAATCATACTGTTGAGGGGTTTAAACAATCCCATTTAGCAAAATTTTCAGAACGACCTGCTTCATTTTAATTAAGTGCCTTATCTGTAGCCGTAGTTTCGTACCAATCTTGATAAAATCTCGAATTAATAAACTCCGTTTCATAAACTTCTTAACTACAAGCATACAAAAGAAAACTATTATAAAAACAAATATTCTATTTAAAAATTGTAATGTCTTGCCAGCTCATAATCAAGCCAAATGCATAATTGCAGTGGAACAAGTGAGGCAGTAAGACTGCCCCAGTCTATTTTAAAATAAAATTAATACAGGGCTGCTAAAACACCGAAAATTTTGATATTTCGTAACCGAAAAAAAAAATTAATTATAACTAAACAAACCAAAATTAAACTGCCATGGCTTCCCACATGATAGATGAAGAGATTAAAATAATAGATTGAGTTTAACAATTAATATTTTCAAAAGTTATCGTGTTTAGGACTTCATACGGACTTCATAAATCTACTCCTTAGTTCACTATAACCACTTTTTATGTAAAAATAGCAATCGATTTAAAAAAAAAATAATCACTTATCTTTCTGACAATGTGCTTTTTATATCATTTATATATATATATATATATACACACACTGTTATAATTTACAATGAAGTTGCTATTATGTTCTACTAGCGCCTAAAAATCAAGATTCCAACGTTTTGTCGCATAAAATCGTATCTAAAAATCATATTGAACATATAAATGATATAAAAAGCACATTGTCAGAAAGATAAGTGATTATTATTTTTTTAAATCGATTGCTATTTTTTCTCAAAATTTTCACGTAAGTATAGCATGTACACAAACAATTTCTTACTAATTACTTTGTGCTGCTCATAGATCGATTTTATTTTGTTCTGTGCCTTATTTATGACAAAATCAGTTTGTACCTAATGGAACGAAAGTTTTCTTGAATATTGTGCCAACTTACACTTAAACAGTGGTAGAGCCACGCAGCAGCTTTTGCTGTCACACGGATGGGCCAGCTCGAACCGGGGTGGTATCACGACCTCACAGAATACCAGCGTGAAGTAGAGGTTTACCTCTGCGTTTCGCTTGGTGAGTGCAGGTGGCAGGAGGCCCTTTTTACTGGAAATGAGGCATTCCATCTTAGTCCACACGGGTGACAACGCATCTGTCATCATGCGGCATCTGTGATGTCTATGGGCCGCAGCAACCAACTTACCATCAGGTGGACTGTGTGCTCGTTTGTCACCCTTATCCTATAAGAAAAAACTTAACAAATATAAAACAAAGTTCAACGAGCTACTATGATTGACATATGACATTTAGAAAGTCAGCAAAGTGCTATGGGTTATCTGAAAATTTGTACAAGTAGACAGACACTTTACAGAAAAACGGCATGGGGTGATTTTTTTATAGAAAAAGATTACTAACGAGCACACAGTCCAGATATAAATGTTGTTATATAATATTTGTTACAAAGACATTAAATTAAATGAAACATTGGGTTCATACTGTCCATGTTAAACACAAATCACAAAGTAATAATACACATATTATTTTAAAAAATGTATAAAGGTAGCAAACAAACAACTACTATCAGATTGACTGAATGAGCTGTGTCGATTGTGGGATTTCAAATGTTCCTTTATTTTTATTGGATTTTAATGAAATACACACGGACAGAAAAATTATATATATAAAGATTAGATAGCTGTGTTTTTAATATTGCTGTGCAGTTATAACGGTCGAATTTCGACCGCGTCTAACCACTAATAACTTTCAATTTCATTTTTTTATTTATCACATGAACAAGTATTACAAATATTTATAGTGATAACATTATAATGGATGAAAATGGACTGTATATTTATTTACTGATTGATTACTTATTGACTGATCTGAGGTTAGCTATACTAGGGGACTGCTTGAAGAAAAGATGGTACTTTTTACTATTCTGTATTACACTATTTACAATATTCGGCACTATTAAAATAAACTATCTAATATGTACAGAGAGAGGTCTTCAGTTGTGGAGTCTTGATCTGTTGTCTTGAGTCTTCTTTGGAGTCTTCTCGAGTGCCGCTTCCGAAGTGAAATGAACAGCTCACAGACCGAGACGCCCTTCTTATATCTCGCAAGAAGGTGTCTCAGTCTGTGAGTAGTGCCGTGCGACGATAAATGAAGCCACACGCGCGCTGATTGGTCGCCGACATCACTGGATCGGCGCCGGTGTGCGGGGTGCGCTGGGGGTAGCGGGGTACGAAGGGGCGACGGAGCGGCGGGTCTCTAGCTGTCCTCAACATCCTCCCCCCGGCGTAGCTCGCGAGCCTCATCTTCTTTCGGGATGACGGCGATCTTCCTGACCGGCCGCCGCAGCAATCCGCCCCTGGTCCGCACCTCCACGTTGCGCACCACGCCGTCTGGTCCGGGAAAGGTCCGCGTTACAATTCCACGCGGCCACACGTTCCTTGGCAGGCTACCGTCTGCCACCACGACGAGGTCCCCTTCTTGTAGCTGTCGCTGCTGCACATCCCGTGAGTCCCCGCGCGCAACCAGCGTCGGCAGTTACTCCTTCATCCAGCGCTTGCAGTACTCGTCGGCAAGTCCTTGCGCCGCTCTCCACGCCCGACGATCACTAGGCGTGCACGGCGCGGTTACTGGAAGGCTCGATGGTCCCAGCAGCAGGAAGTGGTTGGGTGTCAGCGCCTCTTCCTCGTCGATGTCGACCGGTACTTGTGTCAACGGTCGAGAGTTCACCGTGTTCTCGGCTTCTGTGAGGAGCGTCACCAACGTCTCCTCCCGCGGGCTCTTCTGGTGTAGAGTGGCTTCGAGCGCGGTCTTCACTGAGCGCACGAGACGCTCCCATGCGCCTCCCTGGTTCGGCGCGCCCGGCGCGATGAACTTCCAGTCTGTCCGCCGAGTCAACGCGTAGTCCTTCAGCAGGGGTGCCCACTCCTCCATTGCCCGTCGTAGTTCGGTGTCCGCCCCATGGAAATTCGTTCCGTTGTCAGAGTAGATGACCCGTGGCCACCCACGCCTAGCCGCCATGCGCCGCAATGCCGATATCGCCGAGTCCGTCGTTAGGGAATAAACTATCTCTAGATGTACCACGCGCGTCGTCAAACAAGTGAATAACGCTATCCACCGCTTTTCATGCCTACGTCCTATTGTTACCGTTATAGGCCCGAAATAGTTGATTCCGGTGTAGGTGAATGGTCGCGCGAATGCCCCTAACCGTTCAGGTGGTAGATCTCCGATAACCGCTGGCCGTGGTGTCGCCTTGCGTACCCTGCACCGCAGACATCTCCGCTCCGCTTCTCTTACGGTCGGTCGTAGTCGAAGTATGTGATATCTCATGCGTAGGTCGTTCACTACCCGTTCCCTGTTGGCGTGGCTTGCTTCCTTATGCGCCTTCTCCACAAGCAGCTTTACAAATTGGTGGCGTCCGCTCATTATGATGGGCCTCTTCATTTGGCTGTCCACATCGGCTGCGTCGATCCGTCCTCTAGCTCGCAGTATGCCATCTTCGAATATGGGGTCGAGCTTCCTTAATGCGCTGCCGGTTGCCAAGTTCTTTCCTCGCTGCAGTCGACTGACGTCTTCAGCAAAGCTCTCTTGTTGACTGCGCTCTATCCACATCCGCTCTGCTCTCGGGATGTGGTCCAATGTTAGTCCGTGCGCCTTTCCTCTCATGGCATCGACGAACTGTAATATCCGAGCGGTGGCCCTGACCAATCTCTCGTAAGAAGAGAACCTCTCGATGTCTGGCAGGTGTGGAGCGTCCCTGGTGTCGCTCTGGTGTGCCACGACTTCCTCCAACTCGTCATCTTCATCCCCTGCCTTCTCTTCCCGACGTCGAGGCCATCGATCTTCATCTTCGTACAGGAATGGCGGTCCCATAAACCATTTGTCGCTCTCTTCCTTGTACGTATAATTTATGCGCGTTGCCTGATCTGCGATGTTGTCTGCGGTCGGTATCCACCTCCATTGCTCGGGTGACGTCTTCTCCGATATCTTCCCTAATCTATGAGCCACGTATGGGGTGTAACGCGCCGTATCGTTCTGTATCCAGTGGAGCGTCGTAGTGGAGTATGTCCAATACACTACCCTATCGGCTACCACTCTGTGCTCGCCTTGCACGAATTCCGCGAGTCGCGCGCCTATCAGATTCGCCTGCAACTCTAATCGCGGTATGCTTTGCGCCTTTATCGGGGCGACTTTCGCCTTGGCCGCCACTAACCGTACCTTAACCGTTCCGTCGCGGTATCGTATTTGCCAATACGCCGCGGATGCATACGCACGTTCGCTTGCGTCATTAAACACGTGAAGCTGACGCTCTACCACTTCCCCCGTAGGAGCATAGCACCTAGGCAGCCGCAGTCGTGATACTTCCTCGACGACTCGCAGCCACCTTTGAAATTCCTCAGCTGCCTCCTCGGGTAGTTCGTCGTCCCATCCGACCTTCTTCATCCGCCACAGGTCTTGCAGCAGGATCTTGGCGGTGATGGTGAGGTAGCTCAGCAGTCCCAGCGGGTCGAAGACCGACATAACTGCACTTAAAGCCTCTCTCTTGGTCGGTGGCCTCTGCAGCCTCTTCACTTCGTTCGGTACCCTGTTCATGGATGTGTTGAACGTTAAGGCATCTTCATCGGCCATCCATAATAGCCCTAGGGTTCTGCCTGGGCTGTCTTGTCTCAAGCCTACCTCCTTAGGCTTGCTCGCTAGTAATTCCTCAAGCTTGTCTTCTAGTAGGGCTGCGTGGTTTGAATTCCAGCCTGCTAAGGTGAAGCCGGCCTGCTGGTGTACTTCCATAACCTGCCTCGCAGTGTTTACCGCTTCCTCTACCGTAGCATAACTGTCTAGGTAGTCATCCATGTAGTGACTACGTACGATAGCGTTAAGTGCCAACGGATGTGTATCTGCGTGTGCGCGCGCGTTATGATCCCTAACACTATGTGCGAGAAACGGCGAGCTCCTCGCACCGAAAATCATTGAAGTCATAACGTATTCCCGCGGTGGGCTGGATCGCTCGTTACCTCGCCACAGAAACAATTGCGCGGGTTGGTCGCGACGGTCTATCTTCACGCGTAAAAACATTTCCCTAATATCCGCGGACACGGCTATTTCGTTCTCCCTAAATCTAAACAGTATGCCCGGTAGGTTCCGTAACAAGTCGGGGCTGTCAAGTAAATAATCGTTCAAACATTTACCGGACGCACGCGCTGCCGCGTCGAAAACCACTCTTGTCTTCCCAGGCTTGTTCGGATTCCGTACTGCGAAGTGGGGCAGGTACCAGCTCTTGGGGTCCTCTCTCTCTGTCCCCTCGGCTTCCCTTGCGTATCCTTTTGCCAGGAGGTTGTCTATTTGTGCTGTATAGGCGTCTCGAAACTCCGGCGATTTGTCCATCTTCTTCTTGATCGTCCGCAGTCTTCGAGCAGCCATCTCGTAGCTGGGAGGCATCCGCACGTCGTCGTCCTTCCATGGCAGTCCCACCTGGTATTGCTCGCCGACCTTCTTGACGGTGCGCTGGAATATCTCGACAGCGCGCTCCTCTTCCCGTCGCGGCCTACTCTTTAGCGAGATACCGATGGAATCGATCTTGTACTGCCGTTTAAGGAGTTCCGTTTACTCCTCGTCCTGACTGGCGAACGTTCGAATGTCCCTATCTAACCGTCCGCTACTGCTTACGACGTGTAATACGGTTTCACCGTCCTCCCTACACGTGAATCGCGGCACGGTTCCCTGTATCACCCATCCTAATAACGTACGTGCAGCTATAGGCTGCCTTCGACGTCCTATCCTTAAATTACGGGTGATTATTAAATGCCAGTTGTCGACGCCTAATAATAATCTCGGTTTGGCGTCCTCGTAGCAAACCGAGCTCGTTAGGTCGCGTAAGTGTTTAAAACGTAAACACTCTTTATTTACCGACTGCGAACCTATCTGTAAATTTGTTACTGTACGCGCATTTATTCTATACATTTCGCTGCGCGTCTTGCCACGTATGCCTATGTTAACTAGCCTGCTATCGGCCTCGCGCTGACTATTGCTTACTCCTCTAATATTCAGCGGCTTTACCGGTCCTTCCGCTCCTAACTCGCGCGCTAAGTTGTCGTCGATTAAACGAAATAGTCGAGCCTTCGTCAAGCAACGCATACGTATCTATTTCCCTACCGCGTGGTCCACGTAACGTAATGGGACACACTTTCAATAATACGGACGCATTACTACCAACGTTAGACGCGACGAGCACTCATCCAGTTTTGCCGATGTCTCAGGTGCGCGGGTCTTGCGGGTGTGAAGGAGGGCATGGTGGGGGGCGTTGCAGCCGTCGACGCCGCATTTCTTCGCTTTACATTTAAACCGTCGGTGTTTACTATTCAAACATAGAAAACACACCCCCTCTTCCTTTACCCAATTCCACCGGTCGTCCACACCCATTTGCGCTAACTTTCTACACTTAGCGATCATGTGTTCACCCCCGCAACACATACAAGAGGCACTACCGGTGTCCTCCTGGGCGGTGAATGTCTTTACGTCGCGGGCCCTATTCTCTACGCGGCGTGTTAATACAACTCGTTTCGACGGCGGCGCCTCTCGTCCTACGGGCGATTCCTTAGTCGGCGCTACGGACGTATAGGCATGACTCAACGCACGGTCAGCCTCTCTCATCATGAACCTAGACAGTGTAACGATGTCCGGTTCGTCTGCACTTCCGTAGTGCTCCGCATAATCGCACCAACGCGACCGTAAGTGAGGGCTTAGTTTACTAGTTACTTCCCTAGTCAGCATTGGATTTTGTAAATACCCTTTGCCGTCAACGTTCTGTAAAATACATACTATATTTTGTAACTTAATCGTGAACGAATTCAATTCCTGAGCGGTTTGACCCGGGCGCGGAAGGCGTTTCAGTTCTTCTAACGCTCGATCGATAATTACTTCCGGGCGGCCGAAACACTGCTCTAATGTTCGCATAATATCTGCTGGATCCTTCGCGGTAAACAGCAGTGCCGATACTACCTCCCTAGCTTCACCGCGTAGACAGTTTCTTAACCTTGCCATATTTTCCGTATTTGTGAATCCATATAAACGCGTGGATTCCTTCATCGCGGCTTTGAAGGCTAACCATTCCGCGGCCGAACCGTTAAAAATAGGCAAGTCCTGCGTCTGCTTCGCGGCAGCGGGCCTGACTCTAATCATATTCTTTAGAGCTTCCGCTAGTCGCTCTATACCCCTCTCTTTCCCTCGCGGAGTAAGCGACCTATCTCTATCCCTATCTCCCTCTAGCCTACGCTGTGGCGCTGGCGTCCTATGTACACCTACATCCCTATGACACGGCGACGATAATCTACGATCCGCGTGGCGATGTGGCGATGGCGATCTATGTACACCTACATCCCTATACGGCGACGGTGATCTACGATCCGCGTGGCGATGTGGCGATCTATGTGTAGGCGATAGAGTGCGGCGTTGGACGTGCGACGCCGACGTAACCCGTACACGACGATCCACCTGGTTCATTTCTACGGCGACTCCACTATCCCTCTGTATCGTTTCTACGCGACGTGGTTGAACCTCATTCGCTACCGTCCTCCCCTGGGCATCTTCACTGTGGTCGTAACCGGTTACCCTGTTCGGTAGGGTCTGCTCTAACTCGATGCGGGGCGCGGGCTGAGACGGGCGGCAAGGCGACTCCCCCCGCACAGTCTCTACGTTCTCTAACCACCTATCAACGCGTACCCTATTTTCAACTAACTCGTCTTCGTTAATACTTTCCCTATCTGTTTCTTCTTGCAGTTGCGCGACGTCCCTAGCGTACTTCTTCTTAATAAGATCTTCTTCCAGTTGCAATTGCTTCCTCCTAATTGCAGCTAGTTCCTCCGCGGCGTTATATTCAATTTGTTTTAACCTAGCTATCGCGCTAGCTGTCGACCGGGCTGAACGAACGGAGCGGACCGACGGAGCTCGAGGTGCGGGCCTATGTACGACGTCTGTTACAGGCGCGACGGTACGTACTATCGAACTAGTTTCTGTAGACGGAAGATCTTCAATAATCGCGGCGAGTGTCTCTGTGCGCAACGCGGATGTGCTAACCTCTCCCAAGCGATCGGTCGTAGACACGGACATAGCGGGGCGCGGCGGCGGGGGCGCGGGTGTGGGCGCGGGCGTAGATGCAGGCGCGAGCGGGGCCTGGGGCGCGGGCGCGGCGGAGGGCGCTTGTGCCATCGCGAGATAATCGGACGGGGACGCGGGTGCTTCTTCGAATATACGCATTCCTACCGGCGTGTCGTCCTCGTTCCGTGCCTTCTGGCTTCGTGTCTTCCTCATTGTCCCACGTTGCGACCTCCGGTCGTCTTCAAAAAAAACGTACGTATCGTCTTCAAAAAGACGCACGTATTGGATGTCGTTCCCGCCACAAGGGCGTTACCAGATGGTCACAGTTTGACACCGTTAGGGAGCAACCACCTGGCCGCGTAAACGCGGTTAAAGAAACAAGAAATTGTCTCGAAACAGACAATAGACGTATGTGACGTAGTCGTAACAAGAAACAGGGAAGAAATTAGTACCGACGATCTTCTCTCTTCGTCGACGAACTTCTTTCTTCCTTGAAGATCTTCTATAATGATCTTCTCTCTTCTATAATTATGTTCTTTCTTCTATAATTATGTTCTTTCTTCTGTAATTGGCTTCTTTCTTGTTTCTTCTTACTTCTTGCTTCTTTCTTCTGGCTTGAATCCGTCGGCGATGGACCAAGAATATAATGGATGAAAATGGACTGTATATTTATTTACTAATTGATTACTTATTGACTGATCTGAGGTTAGCTATACTAGAGGACTGCTTGAAGAAAAGATGGTACTTTTTACTATACTGTATTACACTATTTACAATATTCGGCACTATTAAAATAGACTATCTAATATGTAGAGAGAGAGGTCTTCAGTTGTGGAGTCTTGATCTGTTGTCTTGAGTCTTCTTTGGAGTCTTCTCGAGTGCCGCTTCCGAAGTGAAATGAACAGCTCACAGACCGAGACGCCCTTCTTATATCTCGCAAGAAGGTGTCTCAGTCTGTGAGTAGTTCCGTGCGACGATAAATGAAGCCACACGCGCGCTGATTGGTCGCCGACATCACTGGATCGGCGCCGGTGTGCGGGGTGCGCTGGGGGTAGCGGGGTACGAAGGGGCGACGGGGCGGCGTGTCTCTAGCTGTCCTCAACAAACATATAAGAAACCACTAAGGTTTATACATGTTATGCTATCGAGAGTTTAAAGTTAATAGCGTAATATTGTATTATAAATACTGTAAAATGAAAAAAAAACATGCAAACATTCAAAAAAAAATATATATACATATATATATATATATATATATATATATATATATCAGAAAATACGTTATAGTAACTTAAGAAAATGATCCTTTAACTTACACTTAATGTTATTTTTATTGACATTATCCACCAATTCTGACGGCATATTATTGATAAGCCGAGGTGTTAAGTAGCTACATGTTCGCTCACCGTACGCATTGCAACCACGCGGCTCGATGAAACGGTTCTTAGAAATTGCTCGAGTGTATACAGAATGCTCGATCGGTATTCTCAGCGATTCACTAAAAAATTGTTCTTTTAATAAAATGTTTAATACTTGTAAATGTATTGGTAAAATTTTACAGTGATTGAAAAGACCAATGACGTCATCGCGGAATTTATTTTATATTTTATTTGGATCTATGATTTTAAGTAGTCTTGCTTGTAAATTATGGATCTGATCAAGATATGTTTTGTTAGTTCGACCGTAGGTACTTAGCCCGTATTGAATGTGCGACTCCGCAAATGCATTATATAACATTAACTAATACTCTCAGTTGTATTACGTATTTTACAAACTTTATATTCAAACTGACTGTGTGGGATATAATTTAAAGTTATGTAACGCACTTAAATAAACATTTTATTGGTAATCATTTAACCACTTTTATGACGACATATTTTAGTATGCGTAAAGCGATCGTAAACCAGATCTACGCTGTCAAAATATATTTTTAGCGAGCATCTAGTTTTGATTAACTTCCACTTTGTCAAATAAAAATGAAAATGCTTTTGGCATATCTTGTCTGCTTGGGAGCGCTACGGTTATTTCTTTGGCTATGACGATGGAGGTCTTGGGTTCGATTCCTTTACAGAAAAGTATTTGTGCTTAAATAACGTATGCCAATCCAATTTATATCCACGAAATGCCTTCACGATTCGAAAGAAATTCCTTATGTGGAAATAACTTATTCGAAAAGCAAAATATCAATAAGCATAAACGAATCTCCCAAAAAGTAGAAAGAAAATGGTAATGACTGTGATTTTAGGTGATAAAAGAGCACATACCCCACTTTGTGGTAAGTAGATGATGTGGCTTATAGATATCTACATTTCTCCTCCTCGATTAAAAATCAAAATGCAGATACATTGTCGCGACAAAGGAGGAATGAATGAAAGAATAGGAGATATATCAGTGTAAACTGGAAACTTAATTTTGTTTCATATTATGGTGAATTTAGAGAATCACATGCCCTTTTTGTTGTTAACTAGGCATTCTCCTATTTTTTTATTTTTGAGCAGCAACAAAATATCTGCTAAATTTTTATACAATTTTTCTAAAAATATAGCATGTAAACAAATAATTACTAACTAATAACGTGGTGTAGCTTATCGATTGATTTTATTTTGTTGCTTGCTCTTTATTAGTTGCTGCTTTCGTTCCTGACCAGAAACAAAAATTCTACTAACATTTTTCTAAAATTTTCACGGTATTACTTGTACACAAATTATTAATAACTTATTACTTGGTGCAGCTAATTGATCGATTTTACTTTGTTGCTGGCTCTTGTGAGTTACTGCTTCCGTTACTGAGCAGCAACAAAAATTCTGCTAACTTTTTTTCTCAAAATTTTCACGTAAGTATAGCATGTACACAAAAAATTACTAACTAATAACTTGGGGCAGCTCATAGATCGATTTTATTTTGTTTCTGGCTCTTCATCACTCTCTGCTTCCATAACTGAACAGCAACAATATAACTGTTGTTCTGTTTTTAAATCTTCCGTATAGGCAGCATGTACATATTTATTTGTAACTTATTACTTGATATAGCTTATCGACCGATTTTATGTTGTTGTATGCTGTCTGGGAGTTATTGATCTATTTATTAATCAGAAGCAAAATTTTCATTAATTTGGATCATTAGAATCAGTTTTAAAACATCACTTGATTTTTATTTTTATTTTTTAATTTTTTATTTTTTTCCATATTTTTGCATTATATTTCAGCAACTAATTAGCAACAAATTATTCCGTTTTATCGGCTACAGTGCGTTTGATTAAAATATTTTACTGCTATTTTAATGTAAAGATAGCAGTAAATCAATTTTCTCCTTCAAAACCAGTTGGAGCAACAAAATCGCGATTTTGACAACTAACTAGCAACAAATTAGCTACAAGTTTCTGCTGACTTTTCACTGCTAACTTTATAGAGCTTGATTTTATTGCGATTGGATTTCATAAGTTTTACTTTTTTCCGCGGAACCCTAATTCTTTTTCTATAATAATTTTAAAATAGTTATTTTTTAACAACGGACTTCAATTTAAATGATTAAGAATAACTAAAATACTATTAGTCAGTCTTTAATCAAATTTATATGGGACCACGTGAGAAGTATTAGCTTTTCAAATAAAAAAGAATTCTCGAAATCGTTTCACCCAGAAAAAGTAGTGAGGTAACATAAAAAATATACAGTTGAATTGAGTACAGTCTCCTTTTTGAAGTCGGTAGAAAAATAAAAGTACCCTAAAATACTCCTTTTAATATCAGCTATCCGCCAGTGAAAACCGGTACAACCCATTTCAGAGATTAGCTGGAACAAACGGACGGACAGACAGACAAAATATTTTTAAAAATTATGGTTTTGCTATAAGTGCAATATACACTTTCATATGCACGTAGAAAGTGGTAATTGAGTATAGTACAGATACTGATTTTGTAGTTAGGAATAATAATAAATTCGTTTACACGAATTAATTATCCTACGAGTCAAGGATAAATTAGTAGCGGAATACGATGAGCTCACCGTTCCACGTCAGGAAAGTGGCAATTGAGTATACTACAGAGACAAATTTTGTAGTTAGGAATAATAATTAATTCGTTTACACGAATTAATTATCCTACGAGTCAAGGATAAACTAGTAATGGAATTCGACAAGCGCACCGTTCCACGTCAGAGCCAAGACTGTCTTAACGGCGGCCGCTCTATCCGTTTTATACAAGCAAAATGGGCCGCCACAACAGGTGCAATGGCGCAGGTGTGTGGTGCACGAGTTGTTTACAAGAATTCTGTCTAGCTACACCGACGCCACCACACCGTGCAATGGTGCACGTGCTGTACGGCCATACTGACATGCGTGCGTCCTCGCACGCGCTACATCATAATCTTAGTTATCTGTAGACAGAAAAAGATCGATCGATTATCCTGACAAAACAGCGTCTGATCCGGTCTATATTGACCCTTCAGGCTTGTGCGGACAATCAGTTTTGTTCCGGCAGTAAGCCCTGCAAAACTTTAATCATTTTTATGCCAGATCGGAATGATTTGTCTGTAGGTTTTTCTATTTTCTATTTATTTGATGTACTATTTTCGCTAGTCCATAATCACTATTCCCTATAGCCATATCACTGTACTGGCATAAAGCCCTGCAATGATAGTAAGAACTATTCTTTTTTCTTTATCTTTTTTTTTTCAAGTACTATTTATGTTAGTCCGGGATCACTATTCCCTGTAACTATATCATTGGACCGGCAAACGCCCTGTAATGATAGTAAGAACCACTTTTTTTTCTTACTCTCTTTTTTTTCAATTCAGTATAGAACAATTACAGACTAGCCATACCGCAAACATGTCCCTGTCATAATCACACAAAAGTGTATTGTGAAGGACGTAGTGACATGATAACATCTAAGTATGCAAACCAACAACAACACGACACACACCCCAGTGTAGCACAGACCAGCCTACCTGCAACTCTATCTTTCTTTCCTGCACTAGAATAATTACTTCGCTAGAGCGTTGCAACATCTCTGCGTTTTCTAGACGCACAGACACGGCTACCTCCGACTGTCGCACGTCCTCGTGCGGTTTTAAACAGCATACGGTCTATCAGTTATCATCACCTTCTAACAGATATTAAAACTTGTTAAGTATTACAACGGTCGTCCATATCAGACTTCATTTAAGTCACGGACGCGCCCATATGGCTACCTCCAGATAAACTCACTCCAGCTTGTCATTCTGATGCGATTGCGCCAAATTCACGCCAGCGAGCCGTCGCGTGGTACTGGCGCTAGCGAACTGTCGCACTGCTTTGCAAAATTAAAAGAAATAGAGATAAATATATTGAGAACCATAAAATTCCGAGCTTCCAAAGTTCATCACATATTCTCTTAAGAAACGCAACCGTATGACATTTGAAAACATTGTAAAAAAAACGGAAACTATGTGTAGAGGTAGATACCACAACATATTTCAAAGGGAAGGAGGCAACTGCGCAAAATCTACGAAAGCCGACCAAGCCTTAGACGTCCATTTACATCGGCAAAGCACCATTTTTTGGCGCCGCTTGAATTGCCTTGCTGTAAGAACAGCCGATAAGTTACCGACTGTAAAGGTGTAGGCTCAATCTTGGCAGCGCTCGGCCGTACATGACCATGTTCGATTAGCCGTCACAACATCTTCCTCATTAATCATTGTTGTAGAAACTTCTACGAACCCCTTAGACATCAAACCCCAATCTTGTCGACCACACAATATTCGGAGCAAATTGCAACACTGATCAAAACATTTGAACACAAAAATATCATTTATTATTTTTCATTCATATTATGTTAAAGTTAATCCTTTATTTTGGTACATCCTTAAACGTTTTGGACTTCAAAATATAGCAAATGATAATCATGTTTCGCGTGAACCATCAAATTACAACGAAACTTGAACAAGTTAAGTTTTAATTGAATGTAAACTATAACTCGTCTAGAAAGCCTCCAACATTTCTTTCGACATTTGTTAATATTTAGGTATGTCAAGAAATAATGAAAATACTTGCGGGTACTTTTAATACAAATCGAACAAAAGGGTTTATCTTTTAGCTCAAATAATTTCACTTTATCTTTTCTCTACACTTTAATGATACGACTATATCGTAAGTAGGACAGCAAATTTCATTACGGTATTTAACATAAAAACAGAGTCATCAACGCGAAGTCTTTCACTAAGGTAATAACTATCGCGACTATTCGAAGACTATATGGGGATAAAAAGGACTTTATCCCACTTCTGATAAGGAAAGTTATAATTGAGTTTAGTGCAGAGACTAATTTTTTAGTTAGGTATAATAATTAATTCGTTTACACGAATTAATTATCCCCTCGAATCAACGATAAACTAGTAACGGAATACGACAAGCGCACCGTTCCACGTCAGGAAAGTGGTGATTGAGTATAGTACAGAGACTAATTTTGTAGTTAGGAATAATAATTAATTCGTTTACATGAATTAATTATCCTACCAGTCGAGGATAGACTAATAACGGAATACGACAAGTGCACCGTTCCACGTCAGAGCCAAGACTGTCTTAACGGCAGCCGCTCTATCCGTTTTATACAAGCAAAACGGGCTGCTACCGCAAGTGCAATGGCGCAGGTGTGCGGTGCTAGAGTTGTTTACAAGAATTTTGTCTATCTACACCGACGCCGCCGCACGTGCAATGGTGCATGTGCCGTCAAGCATTTAGTAAAAGTTGTTATTTTGACATTAGAAACAGACAATTTAATTTTATTCATTTGTATAGATATAGATTACTCCGCAGTGACACAAATTTAATCATGAGGAAATATAAATGATTTTTTTAATAGAATAAGGGTGACAAACGAGCACACAGTTCACCTGATGGTGAGTGGTTGCTGTGGCCCATAGACATCTATATCTATCTTCGTTTGCGAATTAAAATGCAGATGCGTAGTCAGCAGTGAGGACTAAGATGGAATGCCTCTTTTCCAGGAAAACGGGTCTCCGGTTCTCTACACTCACCATACGAAACACAGCAGCATTAAGCTGCTATTTTACGCTGGTATTCTGTGAGAGCGTGATCCTTCCCCGGTCGAGCCGACCCATTCGTGCTACAACTATACTATTAATAAAGCTGCAGCATGGCTCTACCACGTAAAAAGATGACAAGTGATTTTCAATAATGTCCCACAAAAAATACAAGGTATGTCTACCGATACGCCACAGCTGTTACTGGATCTTGAAAAATATTTTGAGACTTGTGAAGTACGCCATCAGATTGATGGCGTACTTCACTGATTGTGTCAGAGCGGTAGACTTTTGTCCTGCTCGAAAACACAATTAGGGTTTATTTTAAAAGTAAATGTTGACTTCAAACTCAAACTACTAAAATGAATTTAACATAATTTTATATTCTAAAGTCGGAACTTTCATTTTACTATATACTCGCAATAATATGTCATCACCGAATTCAGAATGTAAAAAAATGTTAAAATCTTTTTAGTTATTTCAAGTCGGCTTTTACTACCAAAATAAAAAAAACTTCTTTTATACTTTTCTCTTTTTCTTATATATTAATTTCTTTATCCTTTTTAGTGAACTAAGGTAAATAACAATGACAATTTCGTTCTGGGGCATGCACCTTGCTGCTTAAGCCGGTATCTCAATCCGCGGCGTCGACATATAGTGACGTTAAGTTTCGAGGTGTCTAGTAATAGAATTAGAAGGAAAGGCCAAATTGGCCTCTTAAAATCTTGGTGTGTACAGTAAAGTGGAACATTATTTCATGCCAGTACATTAATTGCAATCGTCGCAAGTTCGGCTTCACTCCTTTCACTTGATTATATCCAGCTAAGAGCAGCCTGAATCCTCGGCGACCGAGGCCTAATTTGACTAGATTCCGTTGCGCTACACAAAGATGGTGCACCCCTTTTCATTTTATATTGCATTTACTACGAGACAACACTTACACCAATTGTTCGCATTAATTAAGAAAATATTACCAGTACCAGTTTGTACGTGGTAGAGCTACGCTACAGCTATATTAGTAGTATACGTTGTAGCACGAATAGGTCGGCTAGACCGGGGAAGGACCACGCTCTCACAGAATACCAGCGTAAAATAGCAGCTTAACACTGCTGTGTTTCGTATGGTGAGTGTAGAGAACCGGAGACCCTTTTTACTGGAATTCCATGATGGCATTCCATCTTAGTCCTCACGGGTGACAATGCATCTACGTTTTGATTCTTTAGTGAGGACAGATGTGGATGTCTATGGGTCACAGCAACCACTTACCATCAGGTGGGCTGTGTGCTCGTTTGTCACCCTATCCTATAAAAGAAACCCAACATCACATATAGCGACAAAATTTGCGATACCATCCACACCACCTGGAAGCTTTGCGGTTCACCACTGTGCAATTTATCTGAAGTTTTCTTTCTTACTTGATGAATCCGGTACCACCAGCGATTTTTCCGGACTGATACGACGTAGGCACTTTCAAGAAAAAATGCGTATTTTTTTTAAAAGGCCAGCAAAGCAACTGCAATTCATTCAATGCTGCAGTTTTTATGGGAATTTAAACCGTGTATTGATTATGTAAGTATATCTACTACCCCCATATCATATCGTGGTGGATGGCGTGAGATGCGAAAAAGGGAAATTGAAACAGGGGAAGGCAGCAGAAGCAGCAGCAGCAAAATTACGAGAATGACACTGAAAGTTCTTAGAAAATCAAAAACTGAACAAACTAGTGACTATATATATAATATGAATATGAATATATATATATATAAAAACTATCTTTTCAAAATAGTGTCCATTTACTTCAATACATCGCTTCATCCGACAGAACACTGAGAAAAGCACTTTGCCCACTCGTCCTTAGAGGTCTCTTCGATGGCATTTTGAAACGCCAGCCACTGCTTCCTCGGCGTCTATAAAACGTTTTCCTTGAAGTTTTTCTTTTATTTTGGGAAATAAATAAAAAGTTCTAGGTGCGAAGTCGGGGCTATCGGGCGGGTGACTCAGTAATTCCACGTCTGACGTCGCCAAGTAGTCGATTGTTTGCTTGGCGGTGTGCGACGAGTCATTATCGTTGTGAAGGAGAATCTTACTACGAGTTCGTTTCTCCGGAATGTTTTTCAAGATAAGTGGCAAAAAATTGTTAGTATACCACTCTGAATCAACTGATCTTCGATCCTCTAAAACAATTGTTGCGTAATGATCTATCCTTTCGAAGAACGAGGCCACCGTCTTTTTTCCCACGCTTCGACCTCTCTTCACTTTAGTTGGCAACTCCTTGAAAGCAAACACCCAGACAGCGGACTGTCTCTTAGTTTCAGGATCATAACCATAAATCCAACTTTCATCACCCGTATGTTAAACACATCATTTTATTCACCTCCGTTAAATATTTGAACCATTTTACGACACCAATCAATACGACGGAGCTTTTGGGCCTCTGTCAAATTATGAGATATCCACCGGGCACAAAGATTCCTAACCGCTAAATGTTCATAGAGGATTATTTGCACTTGACTCATACCGATGCCTAAGCTTGTCCGAATCTGCTGATATGTCCTCTTTTGTCAGTCTCCATCATACGCTGCAAAACACTGATGTTATCTTCAGTCGTCGCCGTAGAAGGCCGTCCCTCACGCAGATCATCGGTGAGATTAGTGTGAACACGTTTAAACTCATTAAACCAGTTGTAAACAGTGGCACGAGATGGAGCTTCATCATTAAAGGCCAATCGAAATCATATAGCAAAGAGGCTTAGTTACCTGGCTCGTGAACACGCAAAAAATAAAAAACTTCTAGCTACTTGGACTTTTTAAGGAGGGCAAGTATATGTCAAAAAGGAGGAAGGTCAACCAGCTTTTCGGGTGGATAACGAAACTGAACTGGGAAAAATTGTTGCATGACTATTTCTTGGTTTATCATTTTTATTCTGTGTTTGCTTTTTGTTTCCAAAAGTTTATTTTTGTTTATGTAATTTAGGATGCACACATACTCTTAAAAAAAAGTAATCTTTATATTTTAAATTATTTATTTAGGTTAAATAGCTATACAACAATATTATATCAACAGTTCATACACACAATCATACACATATTTAAAACTATATCACAAATATTATATAATTACCTAAATAATAATCTGTTATCGTCCTTAAATCTATTACACTTTAATAACCATTTTGTTTACTCTGCCGTTTACACAGGTCATATATATTTTACAGCACATCCTATATTATTAAGTAATTATTATGCAACAAATAAGTTAAGTATTTTAAAAAATAATTACGAAATTCAACAATATGAGTGATTTCTTTGCTGACGTCGATAACGTCTCAGTATCTGAATTTGTGATTTGTGACCCGGAACAATTTAGCCGTTTACACCCCCTTGCATAAATAACTACAAAAATTTTATCACAAAATATCAGAAGTATAAAGAGAAATTTTGAAGGATTATCTGTTCTTCTGTCTAGATTAAAAATTAATTTTGATATTATTATCCTTTCGGAATGTTGGTTATCTCGTACTGACAATATACCTATTTTGTGTGACTACACGTCTCATGCGACTGAGAGCTTATATAACCAAAATGATGGCGTGGTCCTGTACATTAAGAATTCACTTAAGCACTCAGTCGAAGAACCTTTATTTTCAGAAGCTAACTGTCTTGTAATCAAATTCGGCAATACAGTTATAGTTGGTTTGGTCGTGTAGAAAGAATGAATGAGGAAAGAGTGACAAAGCAAATTTATGTTGCAGAGGTGAATGGCAGAGTCGGGAAGGGTCGCCCTAGGCGAAAGTTTATCGACCAAATTGGCGATATATTGAAAATGGGCCAAATTAAGAGTACCTTTAACCGACGAGCGTGTATGCGTAGGTATATGGATGTGGAGGAAGCGAGAGAGGTGTGTCAGGATCGTGCCAAATGGAATTCCATAGTCTCTGCCTACCCCCCTGAGTGACAGTTGTGAGTGTTTATGTTATGTTATATGTTATAGTTGCTATTTATCGCCCCTTTTGTTTTAAAAATAACCTTGTACCATTTTTGAGTTCATTGGATTCACTACTCACTTCTTTAAAAGTTTTAAAAATATTATTATAATGGGTGATATAAACATCGATATATCGAGTAATATTAATAATTTATATAATAAATTAATAATGAAGTATATAATAAATTATAGTAGAATAATAAAATTAATAATTTAACAGTGGTAGAGCCACGCGGCAGCTTTTGCTGTCGCACGGATGGGCTGGCTCGAAACGGGGTGGTACCACGACCTTACAGAAAACCAGCGTGAAGTAGAGGTTTACCTCTGCGTTTCGTTTGGTGAGTGCAGGTGACCGGAGGCCCTTTTTACTGGAAATGAGGCATTCCATCTTAGTCCTCACGGGTAACAACGCATCTACATTTTGATTTGTAATAGAGGGTAGATGTAGATGTCTATGGGCCGCAGCAACCACTTACCATCAGGTAGACTGTGTGCTCGTTTGTCCCCCCTATCCTATAAAAAAAATAGCGGTGATGCCGATGCTGACCAGTACTTGAACCTAGCAGCTTTCCATGGTCTTCTGCCTTCTTTTACAAATTCTGCTAGAGCCAACACTTGTCTTGACCACTGTTTAATAAAATCGAAACTCACATCTTGTTCTTATATAGTCCAGTCATCCCTTACTGATCATGAAGCTATTGTTCTTTTATGTAATTATGGCACAAAATGTAAAAATATACCCAAAAGTTGTAATAAGCGTGATACATTCGGATTTGAAAACACCCTCAAAAATTATGACTACAGTCCAATAGCTCTTTCACAGGATCCCAATTTTGCAGCCTATCCTATCTAGTCAACCTACTTGCAAAAGCACTTATTGCTAATACAAAAGTTTTAAGTTTACCAAGACGAACTAGAACTATCAAACCTTGGATTACGGTGGGTCTTTTGCGGTGTATACGCAATAGGGATAACATGCATATGAAATGAAGAGCTTCACCTAACAATGATATATTAAACATTACGTATCGTCATTACAGGAATTTCTGTAAGAATCTATTAAGAAAATTAAAGACTGAACATGAAAAATCAGAAATTTGTAAAGCCGGATCTAATTTCAAAAAGTTGTGGGACGTAGTTAATCTCAACATAAACAAACCTAAGCCGAAAAACATAGCTTTACATCTTCTCTCCACTGACTTTACACCATAGTGTGCTGTCGATTCTGTCAACAATTATTGTGATTGACAACAATTGTTGTAACTATTGTGATCCATGCTTCATCAGCTTCTTCTTTTGTATTGCTTGAGACAGATGAACAAGAATTGGAGGGTATTACTACGTCCCTGAAGAGTCGAGCTTTGGGGTGGGATGGCATATCATCGGCCATATTAAAACAGCATAAAAATATCCTTATTCCAAACATTACACGCATTTGAAATTTATGTTTGTTGCGTGGCATCTTTCTGATGTGTTTAAAAGATCCGTTATACTTCCTATCTATAAGAATGGGGATAGAGATCGTATCACGAACTACCGTCCAGTATCTATATTACCTGCAATGTCTAACATAATCGAACGGATAATAAATAATAGACTCACAGACTACTTTGAAAGTAACAATCTTTTATCTCAACAACAATACGGATTCCATAAAAATAAATGTACTAATGACGCAATACTAGATCTAACTAATTATGTAGTGTCAAATCTAGATGCCGGTAGAAAATGCATTGATGTATTTCTTGACTTAGCCAAAGCATTTGACACGATCTCTATCCCCATAATCCTAAATAAGCTAGAGGTTTTGGGTGTTAGGGATAAACAGTTGGACCTCTTTCAAAGTTACCTCCACAATAGAACCCAATGCGTCAAGATTAGTCGTTAGTTAGTTAGTCGTAAATAATAAACAGTAATAGTAATGAAATGGGCACTTACCATTAAGTGAACCAACTGCAAGTTTGCCCCCACTTCTATAAACTATATTAAAGAAAGGAAAGCTGTCACTTCTTTTTTACAGCCATTCCCTTAGTGTCACCATCGACATATTATTTATGAATGTGATACTAAAGGAAAGACTGGTCTGGAAATGTTAATATCACTGCTCACGATATTAACTTTAACTGCACCATGAATAACCAAAGTAAAACAGTTTAACACAGTATTATTTATATTTTAAACTGTGTGTCATAGAAATGTCTGCTCTAAAATATTCGGCATTGGTTAACATAGTAAATTTAGTAGTAATATTTATATTTAAAGAAACTAATTTTACGTGTTATAAATTAAATGCGTTATGATACGTAAAATAACAGGTATTCATACGTTCAGTTATTAAAATTAAGTATCTAAAAATAAATGTGTTGGCAAGGTTTTTGCTGCCGCGTCCATTCACACGTGTCTATTAGCATAATACGTTTTGCAGATCCTAATCATCTCAGCCACACGTTGCATGCAAAAAAAATCAAACTTTGTGCAATCTACTTTCTTGTCAGTTACAATCGAACCATTCACCATATTTATACACATGATTGTAGCTGACACATGCAAGTAGTTGGTATGCCGTTATGCAAGCAACAGGAATGTTTTTTTTCATTTCCAGATGATTAAAAATCCTACCCTACTTTCACTTGTGTTAAACTACGTATTAACATGTCTTTTATGCGTGTAAACACTAGTTTTGGACCTCACTTTCAAGTAAACTCGTATGTACGAAAAATTATTTTGCTTAACGTTTACCACAACATATAAAACTAGTTTAAGAACAACATGAGTGTTAATAATACTCCCGTGAGCAATATTTATGGTGAGAAATTTCGTTCGACACGATATGTCTCCAACGAGATCATAAAATACCTAATATAACTGGGGTAATGGGTGGTTTTGTCGTATTATACACCTGCGCATTACTTAATGCTAAATGCTCTTGAGATGTATTTTCCGACGATAAAAGTAGACCCTCTTAAGTTCACAGATTATTAAGTTTTACGTTGCTGTTTGATGTTAATTTGCCTTTGTAGTTAAAATAGAAAACAATGTCAATTGTTTTATTTTGCTTCCATACATCATCATCATCATTACAGCCCTTCACAAATCCACTGCTGAACATAGGGCTCCCCCAAGGAATGACACAAAGCATGATCCTGAGCCTCCTGCATCCATCGAGTTTCTGCATGTCTTAAGATCGTCACTCCATCTAGTGGGGGGTCGCCCTACACTTCGCCTACCGGTACGAGACTGCCACTCGAGAACCTTTTTTTCCCATCGGTTGTCGGTTCTTCGAGCTATATGGCCGGCCATATAGCCCGAAGAAACGGATTTCATTACCACTTTTACTTACTAATCCGTCAGGTTATATCAGTCACTCTGGTTCTACTGCGGATATCCTTATTTCTAAGCTTATCATGCAGAGAAACCACGAGCATAGCCATCTCCATAGCTCGCTGAGCGACCTTGAGTGTCCTCATATGGCCAGCAGTGAAGGACCACGTCTCATATCCATAAGTCATCATTCAATACATACTCGAACTTTATTATAAAAGTACAACTATAATTATTAAGTTTAACTATTATCCTACATGCTTTCGCTGTTCTGGGTATATACGAGACGGTTATCCGACACCTTTTGAATGCTTTCAGATCATTAAGTCGCTTTTATGTTATTGGGAGGGTAAAGTTTTTTATTTAAGTACCTATGTATTTTTATTATCCCTATAATACTATAAATTGTTGTTCTAGTATATTAGTCATTTAAGTATAACAAGATATCATATATAGACTATGAAGATCTACGGAACAAACATCTGCAACCTTACTTGACTACTTGTGTTTGAACTTTCTATAACTTCCTCGCAAAGTTTAAATATGATTACCCTCTATCTTAAGGATAACTTTAATTTTCTTCATTCGATCGACGGTCGAACACACAATTAAACCATCTCTCGATTAGGATTCCACAGCACAGGTCTAATTTTTTCAGGTCGTCACTTACGGTACAGGCTATATGTATATACAACTTTGGAATAAAAACCCTTCCCAATGATATAAAGAATGCAACCAATAAAAACTCCTTTAAAGTATTTCTGCGACAACAATACCTATTTTTTTACTTAAAATATTAATTTATTTATATATTAATACCGTTGCAGCCTATTAAATTCCACTATTGAACATATAACACCTCGATAGATATAGTCTCATATGGGGGCATATTTGTATTTAGATATACTTGCTGATATCCATATATTAAGTTTATAGTCATCTATACACATTGTATATACGTATGTATTTATGTATACATATATATGTTGTGTATGTATGTACTATGTATATATTTTTAATACTAGCTAATCAGGCAGACGTTGTTCTGCCCTCTCCGACAGCCCTTTGTCCTATAAAAATCCTTAAGTTTGTAATAAAAAATATGGAGAGTCACTCATCGGGATAAAAACTATCCTATCTCTCAAGTTGGACCAAACTGCACAATTGTGCATAAGTGTGCAAAATTTCATTGAAGTCAGTTGAGTAGTATAGAAGTTCATTGCGGACAAACAATGTTACTGGTAATTTTTATATCTAAATGTATATGTAAATACACTTTATATGAGTAATATGTTTCGCACCTGTCAACAATTGTCTAAAGTAAGCCTGAACCAGGAGATGAGCAGAAGCGTCTTCATATTAATAACTACAATATAATAAACTGCGGTTGTCAACCCGCATACCAACAGGGGATGTATATGGGAAGCCTAAGTGCTTAGCAGTGGACTTTGATAAGCTGTAATGAATGAAAGTAGAAAATCATTAATAAATATGAATTTCATGTAATATATAATGATTTACTAAGTTGCGTGCCGGCGTGCTTGTGTGCGTACTGAATAAGAGCGTGCGTGTGTGCGAGCGTATGTGCGTGCGTTGTGCATGCGTGCGTGCGCGCTTGCGAGCATGCGTGCGTGCGTAGGAATGTGTGCGCGTGCCCTACGAGCGTGACTGCGTGCATGCGAAGCTAAAAACGTGAGTGCGTGCGTGTACAAGTGCGTGTGTGTGTGACAACTCATTAGTGAGTATTCTCGATGTTCATGAGCTGATATTTTCATAATACAAGTAATAGATTCGCAAAATAAACCATTAACCCATATCATTCCTTTAGTGTCGTAAGAGGTGAAATTGACATGCGATAGAAGATGGTTAGCAGAATATTGAGAACATGTCCAAATAATGTTAGATCAATATTTGATCAAAAAATTTAAATTAAATTAAAAAAAAAATCGTATGTCTTAGAGGGATTTTATCGGGTTTATTAAATCCTTTTTCATCTTAGTGTTATCTTATCAGATTAATTACGTTGTGTGTGGAAGTAAGAGCTTCATTATGCTCGTTAGGGCGGGAATATGGACGCATGTAAAATGAAATAAGAGTGCTAAGGTCAATAAAAGAGAATAATGGCTGTCACACACAGACAATATATGCGAGGTAGAGCCACGCTGTAGTTATTTTTTTATTTATTAATTATTTGTAGATATATATGTTAATGTAAAAATTACATACATACACCACGTTTTCACAGAATAGCAGCGTAAAATAGGAGCTTAATGCTGCTGAGCACAACAGTCGAAACGTGGTATAGTGAGTGTAAAGAACCGGAGACCCTTTTACTGGAAACAAAGCATTCTATCTGAGTCCTCAGGCGTGGCAACGCATCTGCATTTTGATTCTTAATTGAGGATAAATGTAGATATCTATGGACCAAAGCATCCTCTTACCATCAGGTGGACTGTATGCTCGTTAATAACCCTTATTCTATAAAAAAATATCATAATATGCATATAACATAACGTGAAATCAAATCAATCAAGATTCAAAACGTGATCACGAATTGTTCTCTTGAACGAGCATTTGTTTAGAGCTCTTCATATGTCTTCGCGTAAGGAATTCCAGAGAAGAGTAGCCTAAACAGTAAAGGATTTCCTGGCAAATCCAGTGAAATGAGTTAGTACACTAATTTTATGATTAGACGAGGACCGTATAACTCTGTAAAGAGTTGCAAAAAGAAATTGAAATCTTTGCTTAAGATATATAGAAGAAGCTGGATTGCTTAATGTAGAAAAAAATGGTATACGTATCTAGTTCAATTACGAGGAAATGCTCTAGCTTATCGAGAATATATTGATTGGTCGATATCTAGGTAACAAACATTTGCATAATTAATAATGGGCAAAATAATTGTCTGTACAAGCATGATCTTTGTGTTGCCATCTGTGTGTAGAGAGACCATAAGGTGGCAAAGACTTTGCGGCTGATTTCAGTGACACGTGTATCCCATTTCAACAATATATCATCAGTCGGCGTAGGAACATGCTCACAGAATACCAGCGTAAAATATAAAAAACGTCAAATGTAAAAATATTTATATTTTTTTTATATAGAAGAGGGTGCAAACGAGCATGCGGCTCACCTGATGGTAAGTGACTACCGCCGCCCATGAACAACCGCAACACCAGGGGAATTGCAGATGCGTTGCCGGCCTTTTAGAAAGGTGTAAGCTTTTTTCTTGAAGGTTCCGAAGTCGTATCGGTCCGGAAAATTTGCTGGTGGTAAATAAAGTAAAGTTGCGCGAGTGAGAAAACTTCTTCTAAATCGCACAGTGGTGGACTGCCAATTATCCAGATGGTATGGATGGTAACGCGAGTTTTGTCGCGATGTGCGATGATGAAATTGAGCGGCTGGAATTAGTCCGAACAATTCCTCAGAGCACTCCCTGTGATAGATGCGATAAAATACGCAAATGATGCAACATCTCTACGCAGTGCCAGTGTATCGAGCCGATAGTGGAAGGAGCTGTCACTGGGGTGCCCCGGCCCAGAAGATGAGAACAGTATTCCATGTGGGGCCGAACTTGCGCTTTATTTATTTATTTATTTTAAAGCATGCAGCATGCTAATTTACAAATTACACTTTTAAATAATAAATAATTGATAAAGATACATGTCCAAATAAAATAAAAAATAAATGCCAAATAGATTAAAAAATACATGCCATATAGATTATATTATGTCAAATAGAGTAAACAAAATATCATAGTTCGCGCGAAAGCGCTAACGTCAATAATGGACGTCAGAGGGCGCGCGCGCCTCTACGATACCGGTTTTGGCGTCCCGTCGTGTCGAGGACACGCTAGAACAAGGGAGTCCAGATTCGTCGCGACGAGAGATCGCACGCGTTCCTTTTTGTCAGGAGCTTGTTTATGATAGGCGCGTATAGTAAATATACCACTGGAAATTGTAGCGCGTATCCCTTGCTGAGAGTTTTACCCGGGACTTTTAGGTTTAACGCAGAATCTGTATAAGTGGATTCGACTGTATTAGTTACTAGTGCGGTATTTGACATTCTAGAAATAACGGTGACCTTTGATCCGTACGTTCTGTGTTCATTTCGCGAGTCAGGCGTTATAACAAACGAGAGTTAGTGGCTTCTGTAAGGTAGTTAATCGTACGGCAGAGTTAAAGAACTGTCATCGTAGAAAACGAAGAAAGTGACTGCGGAAGGAGACCGTAGTTTGGAGAGGTGCTGGGGGCTGAACTGCTGCAGAGGGTAACGGTCTAATAAGGTCAATAACACTACCAGCCACACCCAGATACACATCACTGACCCTTACTTTCCTAGCACTATACATCCACACGCGACCTGACCGAATCCTGAGGGACCAGTCGCCTTGTATAGAGGTAAGTAAGCTCCCCATATAGAAAACAACGCTCCCCCCTGAGTGCTGCAGTGGAGGAGGCTTACGCTGAGCTCGAGGATTCGGATGTGGAAAAGGGAGTACTGGACTCCTGCTTCGCAGACTATGAGCAGTTCTTTTCGCTCACGGACGAGTTGATCGAGGCTGAAGGCAGGTATGCCGAGGAGGCGCGTGAAGCTCGGACGAGTGACCTGCCCGAGTCCTTTCGGAAGCAGCCTCAGCCGGAGCTATTGGAACGACTCCCAACTCTGGACTTGCCAAGGTTCTCCGGGGTCCTTTCCGAATGGCTGACCTTCGTTGGTCTTTTCGACGGCCTAGTGGACGCCCGGAGTGACTTGACCCCGAGCCAGAAGATGGCGTACCTCCTGGCCTCACTGGAAGGGGAGGCCCTGGGCGTTGTCAGCCATTTGAGCTTGTCGGACGACACCTACCAGACTGCTCGGGACCTCCTAGCCAGAAGATACGCCAACGTCCAGCGAATTGCGGACGAACATGTTAAGCAGCTTCTGAGCCTCCCGCTGCTTAGTGACCGGGCCAGACTACGTCCGGACCTGTTGGATCCAGTCTTGGTGGCCTGTAATACGTTGAGGCGGCTGGATTTACCAGTGGGCGAATGGGCCTTTTCGTTGCTCCGCATCGTGCTGTCCTGCCTACCTCTCGACCTTAGAATACTTTTTGAGGAGATGTACGGCGGGGACGAGTCCTCCTATTTTCCGCCCTTCTATGACCTGCTGCGGTTTTTGGAGGAGCAGTGCCGACAGATCCAGCACGCGGCGGGCACCGTCGACGACTTACGAGCCGTGCCCAGTGAGAGGCGGAATCCGCGGGGCAAGTCGTCGTCAACCCCCCCCCCCCCCTGCTCCTATTGTCGAGTATTTGATCACCGGGTAACGTCTTGCCCGAAATTATTAAGTAAGCCGGTTCCGGCGAGGCAAACTATCGCCAAGGAGCGCCGCTAGTGCTACTCATGTGTGGAAGGGCACCTCCAGCGAGACTGTCCGCACCGGCGTCCCTGTTTGCATTGCCAGGGCAATCACCATTCCGTACTGTGCCTGGGTGCGAACGGCGTCTCCTCTCGGGGCGCTGCCAGGCCCTCAAACCCCACGGGCGGGGGCGCTCCGACACGCCCTCTGACGGGCGACGCTCGGCGCCCGCCGGCTAGCCAACAGGCCCCTAGGTTTGAAAGGGGTCCCTCCCCCGACCAGTCGGGGGGTAATTTCTACCAGGGGCGGGGGTGTCATCACCCCCCCTCAGCGTGCGGAGAGGAACTTCACGGCCACTCATCAGTCCACTGGACCCTTCTCACTCCCGTTAGCTGAGTGGCCGCGACTGGTGTACCACTGTACCCCATTTGATGGAGGCGACCCTAGCTAGCTGCCGCCTTAGCTCCCACCACGGCCACCTCTACTGGGCCTTAAGCCGTCAACAGTCCACTTGTCAAGCTGTTCTGTTGCCGACGGTCTCAGTGAGGGCGTACAACCCGAGTGGCGACTGTTAGCGGTTGCGCTCTGTTAGTCTCGGGTTCACGCGGTGTGGCCTCCACTTGGTGGTGGGAAGATTAGGGCCCCCTGGAGCGTTGAATCACGCTCTCAAGGGGTATTAGATTTGTTTTGGTCGAGCACTTAATTAAAAATTCTTTAAATTAAAATTAAAATGCTTTTGGGTTTTCCGCGAAATTCATATTGTAGCGGTTGTGAGTAAAATAATTGAATTTAAAATACTCCTTTAAATGCTGCTGCATATGTTTTGTAAATACATTTGATCACTGCGTTTGTTGTTGCACGGAAAATTGAGATTAAATTGTGTGCCCTCTTTAATGCTTGTGCGTATGCTTTGTAATTGTATTTGATTGTCGCGTCTGTTGCTGAAAGGAAAGTTTGAATTCATTTGACATTTGAATGGTGCGCTATTTTGAAAATTATGTATATGTTTTGTGATAGTGTTTAATCATTTTGCTTTGTGATAAGGAAGGTTGAAATTAGATAACCCTGTTCGTGCCGAAGGGAATAAGAGTCAATTCTCTTTTGGTTTGGATTTTGTTGGCACTGTCTAAGATATTTATTTGAAATAAGAAATAGGGCTGTCTTTTACGTTTATTGTTTTGTTTACTTTGTCAAGTTGACCTATGTGCGTCGGTGATTACTTGTTTTGATTAATTCTGTAATTGAACATTGATGCTTTGAAAAATTAGTTGAAATATGAGCATAAGACTACCTGTCTAAAGGGCTATCTGGTTTGTAGATTGTCAGATGGAAATCAGCTGTCGCACCATTTGGTAAATGATTATAGGTGGATGGCTTGTTTATGTCTACTTGTTTGAAAATTCATACTAGGGACTATCTGTGCGATTCGTTCGGCTCTCCACAGACGACGTTCATGGGGAATTTGGGGGTGCTCTCTGCACTGAAGCTTGGAAGGTCCCTCTGGGCCGCTTCGTGTCGCGTCGCTGTTTGCAGACCTGATCCGTTCGGATTGCGGAACTAATCAATGGAGCGCAGATAGGTGTTTGAAGGAGGTCGTCGGACTTCTGTCTAGGAATAGGACTTATTTATATGCTGCGATGTCCAGGAAGGGCATCCAGATCAACTCTCTGGCTAGCCCACGTTGGGGCTGTAATTTTGAGGCGTTGGTTAGGGTTGCAAGATCTGATGGGGTGCGTAAGGTGGCCTAGTTTGGTTGTAGATTCGGTCTTGCAACTTGCCGTCGCGACCCTGTCCCGCTGACCGGTTTGCTCGCGGTCCTAAATCCTTATGTCCGGGATGGGGGTTTGTTCGCGCAAAAGCGCTAATGTAGATAATGGACGTCAGAGGGCGCGCGCGCCTCTACGATACCGGTTTTGGCGTCCCGTCGTGTCGAGGACACGCTAGAACAAGGGAGTCCAGATTCGTCGCGGCGAGAGATCGCACGCGTTCCTTTTTGTCGGGAGCTTGTTTATGATAGGCGCGTATAGTAAATATACCACTGGAAATTGTAGCGCGTATCCCTTGCTGAGAGTTTTACCCGGGACTTTTAAGTTTAACGCAGAATCTGTATAAGTGGATTCGACTGTATTAGTTATTAGTGCGGTATTTGACATTCTAGAAATAACGGTGACCTTTGATCCGTACGTTCTGTGTTCATTTCGCGAGTCAGGCGTTATAACAAACGAGAGTTAGTGGCTTCTGTAAGGTAGTTAATCGTACGGCAGAGTTAAAGAACTGTCATCGTAGAAAACGAAGAAAGTGACTGCGGAAGGAGACCGTAGTTTGGGGAGGTGCTGGGGACCGTACTACCGTGCAGAGGGTAACGGTCTAATAAGGTCAATAACACTACCAGCCACACCAAGATACACATCACTGACCCTTACTTTCCTAGCACTATACATCCACACGCGACATGACCGAATCCTGAGGGACCAGTCGCCTTGGATAGAGGTAAGTAAGCTCCCCTTATAGAAAACAACGCTCCCCCTTGATTGTTTATTGTAATTAGAATCTTAAACCTTGGCCTGTAGCAGGCCCGACCAGCATCTGCTTGTAGGTTCTCCGTCTATGGGCCCGCGGGGGACCCTACTCCTGGGATAAGCAGCTGTTGGCCGTAACAATTGTTATCAAATTAACTTACCTAAGATTAAATTAATATATAAATTAATATATATCTTTGTAAAGTTGCAAGCGATGTGCCGGCATGAAATACTGTCTCGCTCTGCTGAGCACGCCAAGCTTTATAGAGGCCAATTTGACCTTCCCTTCCAAGTGACCACGAAATTGCACACTATTCTATATGTCGACGCCAAGAATTCCGATACTAGCTGAGGCAGCAAGGGGAGGGCCTTGAAACTGAGGAGATACGACAAAGGGGTTCTTTTTAGCGGTAAACGCGCAATTTTGTGTTGTCTGGTGATTGAACTGGACTAGATTTAGTCGGCCCCAATACGAGACTTTGTTAAGCAAAGACTCGACTTCAGACACAAATTTGTCCCGGTACTCGGCGACGTTTTCCCGAGAAATATTGGCACGGCCGGTATATAAGGCATCATCAGTGCTGTCATCTGCATAGCAGTGAATGCTACCAGATAGCAACATATCATTGATATAAAGGAGAAACAGCCTTGTGGAACACCAGCGTCGATAGGCTTGGAATCAGAGCATGTACCGTCTACTACGACCTTGATCCTCCGATCAGCAAGGAAACTGGTGATCTATTTGCACAATTTCTCGGGAAGCCCATAGAAAGGAAGCTTTGAAAGAAGCGCTTTGTGCCAAACCCGATCGAAGGCCTTCACTATGTCCAAACTAACGGCCAATGCATCCACCTTGGACTCTACTGCCTCCGTCCATCTATTAGTCAGATAGACTAGAAGATCACCAGCTGATCGACCTCGACGAAAACCGTACTGGCAGTCACTAAACAGCTGATAATCCTCAATGTACCTCATGAGCTGGCAGTTTATAATGGATTCCATTATTTTGAAGAACAAGGAGGTGATGGCGATAGGCCTTTAGTTGGACGGGTCTGAGCGGTCGCCTTTTTTAGGGATCGGGTGGACTAAAGCTGTCTTCCATGAATTCGGGACTACGCCTTGGGAGTAGGAGTACCGAAAAAGACGCGTTAAAACCGGTGCCAACTTCGGAGCACACGTCTTCAGCACAATGGGAGGGACTCCATTGGGCCCACTTGACTTGCTGACGTCCAGGGAGAAGAGTGCTTTGCGAACCGAGCGTTGTGTAAACCGTACATCCTACATGAAGCACTCACATCGCGGGATGGTCGGCGGTGTATTCCCCCCGTCATCTAGAGACGAGTTGGACGCAAAAAGAGAGCTCAACAGATCGGCTTTCTCCTTTGCGGCATGGGCCAGTGAGTCGTCCTCTCTGTGCAGAGATAGATGAGATGGCTGGCAGAAGTTTCCTTGGACAGCCCTGGCGAGAGACCAGAATGCACGGGTTCCCGAAGGAAGGTGAACCAGCTTCTCGCCAATTCTGCGGATGTGCTCAGACCTTGCCTTGGCAATGACGCTTTTGAAGGACCTGGAGGCGGAATTATACTTCTTTTTAAGTGCGCTGGTGTTTACATCCCGAGACGTTGATGCGTCAGCCCAGGCCCGGTAGTAACCCTGCTTATAGCGTGATGCTATTTTACAGTAGCGACCAAACCATGGCTGGGATCTGCCTCCGATGGGCACCACAGAGGATGGAATGAAAAGTTCCATACACTGAAGTACCACATCAGCAACAGTTTTATTACGGTGAGTGTAGAGAACTGGTTATTCTTTATAATGAAAACGAGACATTCTATCTTAGTCCCCAGGTGCATAATGCATCTGCATTTTGCATCACAATTCATTTACCAGTTTGAAGATACCCCTCGGAAACTTTCGGAACCTACGGTTGTCGATTTTTAAAGCTATATTGCCGGACCATTGCCGGACCATTGCCACTTCAGTATACTGAATGTTACTGGTTGGTATCTTTACAGCCTATCAAAAGTCCACTGCTGAACGTAAGCCTCCCTCTGAGATTTTCCTTACAGAGCAGGTGTGTTGTCAATCACAGTTTTTAATTTTATAGTTATTATTAGAGACACGCTGCTGCTCATCTCCAGGCTTGTATCCTTCTGTAGTTCCTAACAGACCCATGTTACGATATGGATTAGTGAATTAAATTGGAATTATTGATGTACGAATATTTTTATGCAAAAATCTTATTTTTTAGAACGTAGTTCCTTATCACACGCTACGAATTTGGCGAATAGGGGCTAGAAGAGAAAAAGTGTAAGATTTTGTCGTCAAGACGCTTTCTACAGTGCGAGCGAGATGGAATAATATCCATCTCCCTTGCACTTTCTCTTATCTTGGCATGAAAGAATTATAATTTAAAATGAGGATTCATTTTAATAGACTAGTATTTGAAGTGAAACTTTTTATGGGAGGGTTTTGAAACTTTGATCGGTAACCTTTTTGGATGACGAAAATTGGTGGGGGTAAGCATTAAGTACCCGTTCGTTCAGATCAATTATTGAAATCGCGAACGTAGGCCATTACATACCATAAAGTTTATAGTAATATAATTATAAGATTACAACGGTCTTTCGTTCAAATACTAATCTTATAATAATTTTATTTAAGACAGTTACCAAGGTACACGTATTTATTTTAGAAAGGGTAATCGCATTTGAGTAATAGCGCCATCAACTACATTCTATATTATTATAAAGGTAAAGTCATTTTATCGAACAAAATTTATAAAATCTCTCTGGCATAAACTCAAAAAAATATTAATCGTTAAATTTTGAAATCGTGGATTGTTGTGAATGGATTGGACAAACAATATTTTTTTTTGTTTAAGCTATCTAGCATCTATTCTACGTACTTCCATGAGGGTTAATCAATTTGGGTTCGATAAAATGAATTTACTTATAGGAGAAGTAAATGGCGCTATTAAAAAAATGAACAAAGGTGTAATTTTAAGCCCAATAAGGCAGAGCAGTGTTTAATTAAAATAAAATTACATAAATAATCGATCATTACCTAATTAACAAAATTAACCGATAATTTATTTTCTTAAGATCGAAGAAGATGATGCACTGTGACACATATTATACATATAAATAAATAAATGAATGATATATACACAATCTATGCTATTCAAAAGTCATTGATAAATAATTGAAATGTTACCCTGTAATACAAAAACTTCCCTTCTATCGTGTGCCTTCACGACACACACAGTTTCTTTCATATATTTCTATTTGTTAATCAATGATATAATACGTTTATCAATAATAATATACTACGAAGGGAACTTCGTTCCAACCGAGTATTCCACGACATTTACGCATGTTTTTTTTATACAGAATAATGTTACCATAATTATGAGTACAGAGTCCTATACCCATTAGTATCTTTATCTATCCTCGACCAAAAATCAAAATTCAGATGCATTATAACTCTGAGGGCTAAGATGGAATGCTTCCTTACCAGTAAAAGGGTCTCATTCTGCTGTTTTCGTTTTTGTATTCTGTGAGAGCAAATCCTACCCCGGTTGAGTCGCCTCATTCGTACCACAGCCATAATATAGCTTCTGACGGCTCTACCACGTAAGTCTATTTGGCCTATGATTAAATTATACAGATTCTGTGAAGTCTAGTAACTGATACACATTATCGGATACACCTAATACTCGCGAGAGAATTAAACAGAAAAGCGTGATTCTGCTCCGATTAGAATGATACGATATAAACAAGTGAAATTTTTAATTATTACGTTTTAATTTTTTTATGGTAGCGGTATTTTTTTTCATATTCTAACACTGGCATCTGATTCGAAGCTATGTTTAAAATTTCAGTTTCATCGGAAGTTGTTTTGAAACATATATATAATCACGCCTCATTCCCGTAGGGGTAGGCAGAAACCACTTCTTTCCACTTGCTACGATCCTTACATACTTGTTTCACTTCGTCCACTTTCATTATTCTCTTCATCCATGCTCTACGGTTTAGAGTACTCTTGACCTGGCCTTTTTTGAAACAAATTACTTTGTTTTGAAACAAATTACTAAATTCTAACAGAACAGACAGAACTGAGGTAATAAAAAAGTGGTAAAACGCTTTTACATCGCGACTTTCATTTCGTTTCGTGAGAAACAAACATTACTCGCGAACGATTAATTTTATATTGGCCAATAACCCGTTCTCATATAATGTTTGTGAAACTGCAAGGTGAAGACTTATCTTACTGATCTGAAATATTTTTATGTAAATAGTTTCCCTCACTGTTGTCTAAATATCATAATTGAAGTCTTCATAATAATGTACGAAACACAGCATTATTAAGCTGCAATTCGACACTGGTATTCTGTGAGAACGGGGTCCTTCCTCGATCGAGCGGACCCATTCGTGCTGCAATCGTTATATAGCTTGCCTTGTAAAATGTGATATAGTTTATTGGATATCCTTAAACCGCTACTATATGGTTACCTTTTACGCCACTTTTCATAAAGTTGAGGTTAAAACAAATTACAGGTAGCGAAAATTTCCATATTTTCAATGGTGACAAGCATTTGTGGGCAACTTTTTAAAGTCGGTTGTCGTGAAGCGACAATTAAAAGAGAAAGAACCTAACCTAAGAACAGCAAAACAACAAAAGTAGACCAAGAAAATAATATATTTAAAGTTTCTGAAAAGTATTTACAATTTTATAAAAAAAATGAAATATGAAGATGATGGATGAAATGAGATTACAATTAGGTTTTTAAAAAAAATAAAGGTAGGAGAATAGGACAATATAGTTTTATAGTGGAGCCTGGAGCCTCGCTGCTTTTGTAGAAATCGGCACACGCAGAGCTTGAGGTTTCTTAGCGGCGACGGCACGCAGCGCCTGGACTGGGCACACGCGGCGTCCGGAGCCGGCGCACGTAGCGCCTGGGGTAGGTGCGCTCAGTACTTGGAGAAGTAGTCGCCGCACCCAGAGGTAGCGCGGGCAGTAGGTGCACTCGGCGCCTGGAGCAAGCAGTCGTAGCGTGCCCGAAGGTAGCGCGGGCAGTAGGTGCACTCAGCGCCTGGAGTAAGCAGTCGTAGCGTGCCCGAAGGTAGCGTGGCCCCGCACTTGAAGCAGACTGCCGACGACTTCACGTGTAGATGGAGGCTTGTAGGATCCCGGGGCAAAGCGGCCCCGGGATAAGGCCTTTAGTAGATGTTTCTCGTTTGAGAACTGAAGCGAGACTGTCCTGTATTCTCCAATTGTTCGGCTTTAATACCTTTTCTGAGAGAACGAGAAATTATTTAAATTAAAACGAAATTTATTGTAAATGACCTACAGCCAAAGAGTATTTATGTAGGAAGAACATCATACCAGAGACGAATTTGAATAAAAGTTACCATAACAACCACATAAACAATGGTTGTCAAATTGAGCAATTTTTAGTTTTAGGACTGTTATTAAGAAACTATTACATTTAAGTAAGAAATTAGATATTATTCATATAGGAAAAACTAATGCACGGCAGCATGCGCGAAGCCTGAAATTGTAGAGTTACAGAGAATTCAATAAAAGACCGAAAAAGGTAAGACTTCATTGACAACTATTTTAAAAGTGCTAAATAGTGTGAAAATACGAAGTAAAATGATATGTTATTGTGTAAAAACGTTACAGGATCCTATAGAAATAAAGGTGATGCAAATTATAAATGCAGAAAATCAAAATCAGAATGGAAAAATAGTATAAAGTAATGCAAAACATGAATGCAGAAAATCAAAAACAGAATGAAAAAAATAGTATAAAGTGATGCAAAACATGAATGCAGAATATCAAAACAGAATGGAGAATTAGTGTACAATGAAATGTAAGTAGCATAACACTACATTTTCCCCCCGACCCTGGAAAGTTTTTGACTCAGCAAAAATTTTGTCATGTACATTCTAAAATAAACCATAAAAACACAGCTTTGCGGAAACAGACATCACCAGTCAAAATCAGATATACTATCTCTTACATTCATCATCTGCATTCAGGTAAGGGTGGAGTTCACATTCAATGACTACCACTCTAAAAGTGTGTTTTCAAAACGACATTAAGGCTTATTTAAGGAGTAGTCAACCGCTCCTGTGTGGAAAAAAAAATTAATTAGTCGAAGAGACACCACCCTAAAAGTGTGTTTTCAAAAGGACATTCAGGCTTATATAAGGAGTTGTCAACCGCTCCTAAGTGAAGATAAAAAATTAAGGGAGTAGTCAGCTGCTCCCAAGTGAAGATAAAGATAAAGAACTTACTCTTAAGCAAGCATTAGTCGCTATGAAGTTGAAGAACACTGGTACACCAAGCAAACAAACAAATTAAAAGAAATTAAAATAATAAGGTAAAGATGATGATATTTATACATATATACAAATTAACAGTTATATTTATACATATATACAAATTAACAGTTAATAAATGTTTAGAAAATTTATGGTACGTTTCGCTTCAGATTTCAAAAACAAAAGTGCAAAGTGTAAAGTTAAGTTTAAGAAATAAAGATTTTATTAGAAATTGTACCTCTTTAAGTTATCTAGAATAAAAAAATATTAGAGTGATGAATGTAACTTAGAGTGATGAATGTAAATGAAGTGTTATATGTAGGTCTAAATATAATCCAGATAAGCTGAAAAACTAGAAGAAGTTTTGTTTTAGAATTTTGAAGGTATGAAAAGGATGTGTAAATGAATGATGAATAATGAGTTAAGAACGAAAATGAAATCAATTAAATCAAAAGGGAATAGACAAGGCGCAGTAAAGGTGAAGAATTAAGAGAGAAAGAGGACTTTTACGTTGGGCGCCAAACTGTCGTAAAGCGACAATTAAAAGAGAAAGAACCTAACCTAAGAACAGCAAAACAACAAAAGTAGACCAAGAAAATAATATATTTAAAGTTTCAGAAAAGTATTTACAATTTTATAAAAAAAATGAAATATGAAGATGATGGATGAAATGAGATTACAATTAGGTTTTTTAAAAAAATAAAGGTAGGAGAATAGGACAATATAGTTTTATTTATTTATTTATTTATTTAACCATTTATGTACACACAAAATAATGTTAAAATGAAGAAAAAAAAAGATATTTTGTACAAAGGCACTGCTTATTTCATATTGAAATCTCTTCCAGCAGGCCTGATACTGGACAAATTAAAAGAGAAGCTGAACTAGTGTGTACTCTTATAATAAAAATTTATAATATTAATATACTTAACATAAAGTAAAGCTAATAAAAAAAATATCCATGTAAACATACATATAACTAAATACCACTATAAATACATATACACATACACATATATATACATATATATATTACATATATAAATATAATAATATATTATATATATAATCATTAGGACGACAAAGAAAGATAGTGCTCTTTGACTCGCCTTTTGAACACGGACACTGTTTGAGCCTCTCGAATTGCAGCAGGAAGAGAATTCCATAACCTAACTGCATGTACTGTAAAAGAGTGAGAATAGGACTTTGTTCTAGAGGAAGGGAAATTTAGGAGGGTTTTTAAATGTGATCTGCAAACTGCATCGGGGGAGTGCGCAAAGTGGAATCGATCACGTAGATAGGGTGGTGATGTTGGATTGTATAGTATGTTAAAGAGTAGGCAAAGGATTCGAGTATTCCTGCGAAGTCGGATTGGGAGCCACTTGAGCTGTTTGCGATATGAGGAGACGTGGTCATACTTTTTCAGCCCAAAAATATAACGAATACATAAGTTTTGCAACCGCTCAAGTTTGTTTATTTGCTCCTCAGTCGCATCCAAATAACAGATATCAGCATAATCAAGAATCGGGAAAATAAGTGTTTGGACAAGAGAAATCTTCGTTGATAACGGCAGAAAATGTTGAAGGCATTTTAAGGAATGAAAAGTATAATTGATTTTCCTGTTAATTTCAGTGATATGTGCATTCCATGTCAACTTGCAATCAATTTTATAGTGGAGCCTGGAGCCTTGCTGCTTTTGTAGAAATCGGCACACGCAGAGCTTGAGGTTTCTCAGCGGCGACGGCACGCAGCGCCTGGACTGGGCACACGCGGCGTCCGGAGCCGGCGCACGTAGCGCCTGGGGTAGGTGCGCTCAGTACTTGGAGAAGTAGTCGCCGCACCCAGAGGTAGCGCGGGCAGTAGGTGCACTCGGCGCCTGGAGCAAGCAGTCGTAGCGTGCCCGAAGGTAGCGCGGGCAGTAGGTGCACTCAGCGCCTGGAGTAAGCAGTCGTAGCGTGCCCGAAGGTAGCGTGGCCCCGCACTTGAAGCAGACTGCCGACGACTTCACGTGTAGATGGAGGCTTGCAGGATCCCGGGGCAAAGCGGCCCCGGGATAAGGCCTTTAGTAGATGTTTCTCGTTTGAGAACTGAAGCGAGACTGTCCTGTATTCTCCAATTGTTCGGCTTTTATACCTTTTCTGAGAGAACGAGAAATTATTTAAATTAATACGAAATTTATTGTAAATGACCTACAGCCAAAGAGTATTTATGTAGGAAGAACATCATACCAGAGACGAATTTGAATAAAAGTTACCATAACAACCACATAAACAATGGTTGTCAAATTGAGCAATTTTTAGTTTTAGGACTGTTATTAAGAAACTATTACATTTAAGTAAGAAATTAGATATTATTCATATAGGAAAAACTAATGCACGGCAGCATGCGCGAAGCCTGAAATTGTAGAGTTACAGAGAATTCAATAAAAGACCGAAAAAGGTAAGACTTCATTGACAACTATTTTAAAAGTGCTAAATAGTGTGAAAATACGAAGTAAAATGATATGTTATTGTGTAAAAACGTTACAGGATCCTATAGAAATAAAGGTGATGCAAAATATAAATGCAGAAAATCAAAATCAGAATGGAAAAATAGTATAAAGTGATGCAAAACATGAATGCAGAAAATCAAAAACAGAATGAAAAAAATAGTATAAAGTGATGCAAAACATGAATGCAGAATATCAAAACAGAATGGAGAATTAGTGTACAATGAAATGTAAGTAGCATAACACTACATGGTTCATACGTTACATTCACCGTTTATATTGAACGCTAGCTTGTTTTTTACTTTAATTTATAGAAAATTTAACATTAGAATTGTAGACTTAAGAATAAATGTATAAACGTTTAAGTTGTTAAAATTAGTACAAATATTTAACAAGTTTGTTGCGCAGTGATCAAATGGGTAAATAAAATTAGTGTGCATACTATATATTGAAGGACTATGTCCATTCAAATTTAGAACGAGTATCTTAACCGAAATATCTCCAAGGAAAACATGTCCCGCAGACAATCAAATCCGTGCTTAAAAGTATAATAAATCTCAAGCTCATTTATGTGCAGACGACAGAAACACTTGCGTTGACACAGCGTACTTCGCAGTGCGAGTCCCGAACCTATAAACAGCAGTTTATTACAACAATTTCAATGACCAATAACTATTTACGGTTTTCAATTTATTCTATGATGGTATATGTTATTTAGTTTTCGGGAACCGCCGGGCTTGTTGTAAAACTTTACTGGAGAGCGTCCTGCGAGATATGCGGCATATATATTCATATTTTGACAGTGGTAGAGCCAGGCAGCAGCTTTTGCTGTCGCACGGATGGGCCGGCTCGAACCGGGGTGGTACCACGACCTCACAGAAAACCAGCGTGAAGTAGAGGTTTACCTTTGCGTTTCGCTTGGTGAGTGCAGGTGGCCGGAGGTCCTTTTTACTGGAAATGAGGCATTCCATCTTAGTCCTCACGGGTGACAACGCATCTACATTTTGATTTCTAATAGAGGATAGATGTAGATGTCTATGGGCAGCAGCAAGCACTTACCATCAGGTGGACTGTGTGCTCGTTTGTCACCCTTATCTTATAAAAAAAAATATTCAGTTTTTGCGTCTTGGTGTTATGAGGTGTTCCAAAAATTTCACAAACAAGAGCACTATAAGGGCACTGCAAATTACTTCCAGAAACTAAACACTTAATATTAATTATATTATAAACATTTAACATTATATATCATAACTATCTTAACTTACAATTTTGTATATCGATACCTTAATTCGCAAATCAGCCAACTCCATATGTCAAAATTTTACAGGAGACAGTTAAAACTTTCTAATTTCATTACTAATTAAAACTTTAAAAAAATGAAAATCCCGTTGGTGTATTATGTTAGTAGCTACTAAATTTTTAACAGTGGTAGAGCCACGCGGCAGCTTTTGCTGTCGCACGGATGGGCCGGCTCGAACCGGGGTGGTACCACGACCTCACAGAATACCAGCGTGAAGTAGAGGTTTACCTCTGCGTTTCGCTTGGTGAGTGCAGGTGGCCGGAGGCCCTTTTTACTGGAAATGAGGCATTCCATCTTAGTCCTCACGGGTGACAACGCATCTGCATTTTGATTCGCTAACGAGGATAGATGTAGATGTCTATGGGCCGCAGCAACCACTTACCATCAGGTGGACTGTGTGCTCGTTTGTCACCCTTATCCTATAAAAAAAAAATAATTGTCTGTTTTATTTAAAATATTGTCATTACTAAAATATAGACACTTTTTTGAGATATCCGCTTTTCCTACTAAATAAAAGTATGGAATATGGAGTTAGCTGGTTTTACTTAATATGAAGGTAAAATAAACGTAAAATTAATTTGTATTAGGTTATTTATTATTCGTGAGGGAGGTTTTATAATAAATAATTTTAGTGGTTTTTTTTATAGGATAGGGTGACAAACGAGCACACAGTCTACCTGATGGTAAGTGGTTGCTGCGGCCCATAGACCACCAGTTTGCGAATCAAAATGCAGGTGTGTTGTCACCCGTGAGGACTTAGATAGAATACCTCTTTTCCAGTAAAAAGGGTCTCCGGTTCTCTACACTCGCCATACGAAACACAGCAGCATTAAGCCGCTATTTTACGCTGGTATTCTGTGAGAGCGCGGTCCTTCCCCGGTCGAGCCGACCCATTCGTGCTACAACTATACTACTAATATAGCTGCAGCATGGCTCTACCACGTATCAGTAGTCATCAGGCATGATATTTTTTTAACTCTTGTAGATCTCAATATTTTTTATTTTTCTGCGTTGGTCGTACATTTGCGGTAAATTGAATCGAAATAAAAAAAAAATTGAAATCAAATGGAGTTTGATTCACATTGTTGTTTCTGCATTGGTTCAACAATTTATATTGGTCAGAGAATCTGAGTTTGTAATAAAGTCCTCCGGAAGGATCGTACTTGAGAAAAGATCAACATTATCATAGCTATAACTACAAAGCCACGAAGGTATGCTTCTTGATCGTATAAATAGGAGAAAATGTTTTCAAGATGTAAAGGATGCATGAAAATGATAGTCTATCAGGTCAAATATTGAATGAAATTAAGAACTTTGAACGACTTATTATGTGTGAGCAAAGCGAAAGTTATAGATAAGATAGATGTGCCAGGATATTGAAAAATGAAGACCTTTAATCTCTGCCCATGATGACTGGGAGACAGACGTGATGCTAATGTATGTATATGTGTAGGTAAGGGTGTAAGTAAGTATGTGTGTGTGTGTGTGTGTGTGTGTGTGTGTGTGTGTGTGTGTGTGTGTGTGTGTGTGTGTGTGTGTGTGTGTGTGTGTGTGTGTGTGTGTGTGTGTGTGTGTGTGTGTGTGTGTGTGTGTGTGTGTGTGTGTGTGTGTGTGTGTGTGTGTGTGTGTATAGATATATGTTATTTTTATGATGTGTATTACGTAAACACTAGACAATAGCTTCGACTGCTTAGTGATCAGTACCTTCGGATCTCCTTTCATTTTTCCTGGTCTGATAGATTTGTAAAAGCTCAGGTTCTGGAAATCCTTAAAGTAGCCATAGTTTACACATTTGACTTGATATGGTTTGCTGTTTCTAGCTTTCCGACAAATATAGGACACAATAAAGCAGTGTCAGGATAAGTAGTTTCATTAAGATAATTTCTGATATGATTTTCATTTTGAAGGCTAAGCAAAATTTTTCTGGCTCGTGAATGTTTACCAAACATCTAACCCACATGAAACAAAAAAGCGAATAAGCACAAAATCGTACTTACTAAAACAAAACTTTAATTAAGTTAAAAAATGCTAAATTATAATAAAAAAATAGCTTTTAGCACTCTGCGAGCAAACTGTGACGATGAGATTAAATTAGGTTAACTCTCAATACGTTCCCAGAAAAGTAAAAGAAAACGGGCTAGCGCCATGCTTAGAATGAAAACACCATAATACCTTATAAAACTGGATGTAATGCTAAAAAATGCCAAATAAACATACCTTGAATAAATGGAGAAATAATGAAATAGCATTTGATATCTTCTCGACGTTAGTTCTTTCTTTTAACTACGAAAAACTGGAGCAGCACGCGTGTTTCTCTGCAACGCCATACAAAATGCCGGGTTGTCGTATAGCGATTTATTCAAAAAGTAGGGATAAAAATGGAGTTGTTGTTTTTTCAAATCATCCGTCAGTCATTTAGGCCGACGACTGCATTATAAAAGTATTTTGCAAAAAAGTGGAGTTGGCTGGTTTGCGGATTAAGGTATCGATATTATAATAGCTACGTAGATAAACATTTATATTATGTTCCCAATTTATCATCCAAATATTCATTTATAAAATAGTAAGCTTTATCGAGGAGTTGTTTTAGATTAATATCAAATGTACTTACCTGGAGGGCTTTTATAGAGCTAGGCAAGTGGTTGTACAATTTGACTGTCATATAGAATAGACCTTTTTTGAATAGATCAAGGTGTGGGGTCAAGGTCAACAGACATAAGTAATTGGCCCGGCGAGAAACGTAGCGTCTAGGAAGATCAGTAATTTTATTGAAGTGTTGCGGGCTGGTGCGGTCTAGTCTACAAAGTTAAGTAGTAAATTTACGTACAACTGACTATAATAATATTTAGGCTTACAAACTACGGCCCACATGACTCTTTAGTTGGCAGATTAGCGATCACTTTGATGCAGCACTTTTGCAAAACCAAATATTGTCTGGACGTCGGTTGAGTTTCCCCAAAGTACAATTCCAAACCTGACCCAGGCTGCAGCGTATGCATGGTATGCAGACAACGCGCACTGCGAATTTGACCATTTTCGCAGCTCATTCAGGGCATAAGTAAAACTACTTAGTGTACTCACAACTGTACCTACATGAGGTTTTCAAGTCAAGGTGGAATCCATGGTGATGCCTAGCAACATAAATGTGTCAACTACTTCTATTTTATTCTGTTCAAAAATTATGTTTAGTGGTAGTACAGGTCTTTGATGCGGTCTACATTGGATTATTTTACTTTTTTCGAATTGAATACGAGGCCTATTTCACACAGATATTTTGCAGTTTTATTTATTGACGCTGTTATATTATCATGTAATTATACTTGCCACATGTAATGAAAGTAGCGTCGTCAGCAAATTATCCAATTTTATATGGAGTGGCGTGAGGCAGGTTATTAATATAATATGCTAAAAACAGCAAACATCCTAGCATGCTGTCTTGTGGTATTGAGACGGAAACTTTTGCAATTTCGGAATAAATGTTTTCCAAAACACCTTCACTTGTGTGTGCAATTTGTACAACTTGCTTCCGGTCTTTTACTTAATTGTTTTCCGCGGATTCCTTGATATCCTAGTATTTATTTATTTATTAATTTATTCATAGGACACCAGCAGTGCACACATTATTACATTTTATTGAACGTGGGCTTAATCTAGGGACTGATGTGTGCACCCTTATAGGTGACACAGCATTACAAAATACTATAAAAATTAAGACACGGCAGAGCCACAATAGCTTATAAAGAAATATGTCACAAAAATAATTCTTAAAGATAATGTATAACCAAGACAATAAAAAAAACATGCACATAACTAAGCAACAGCTGTAGTGAACATGGATATTAAATTATAATTAAATTAAATTATTCACAAATTATTTATAATAGTGATCTATTACACTTTTCCTATATTTAGAGAAAGTATCATGAAAAATATCGACAGTAGGCAACACAACACACAGTGAATTATAGGTGTCATGTTAGTCCTGGATTGAGGAGTGTGTAACAGTTTTGTTATTGGACGACGAGGGATATTGTATGGTACATTTAGGGAGAAATATTGTAGTAGTTCACAGCAGACAGTCTGTCCGTTTACTATTTTATATAATACCCGCATCAGGTCATGAATTTTTCTCCTACTATTCAGGGAAGGTATTTCAAAAAATGCCAATCGTTGTTCGTAGGGACATCTATGTGAAATTCCACTACATATGAAGGCAAGATGTCTTGTAAAAGCTCTCTGAATTCTTTCTATTCTTTGGGAGTGCACAGCGTATGTTGGGTTCCATATTGTACTCTTATATTCCAGTTGGCTCCTTACTAGGGTGTTAAAAAGTAAGATTTTAGTGCTTATTTAAAATCGTCTGGTATTGCGCTTAAGGAAGCCCAGCATCTGCTCAGCTTTCTTTACGTAGGTAGAACGTAGGTGAGTTTCATGTCCAACATAAGCACCTAGATCTCTTATTTCACCAACTTCTGTGAGCATAGTTCCTATAAGACTGTATGAAGTAGTGCAAGGCATCTAAAAAGGCTTTTTAAAAGTACCTCGTGCAGAACACGGCCATACCCCTTTGCGATATCCATAAACACCGCCACAGCACGCTTATTTTCATTAAGGGCATTCAGAGTCTCGAAGATACAGTCGAGCACCACTGATGTTGTAGAGTGTTTCTCTCTGAATCCAAGTTGATCCATATTAATAATAATAATAATAAATCTTTATTTAGGAGAACAAATGAGGTCCATATCAGAGATATTAGAAAAATCACAAAATAATAATAAGTGGACGGAGGAAGTAAAATGACACGCACGCACGCACGCATTCACGCATGCACATACGCACGTAAGCGCGCACACATACACACACACACACACACGCACACACATACACGCGCGCGCACGCACTCTCGCAGCCTTATATACATACACACACACACACACACACGCGCGCGTGCGCGCACATACGCGCACACACGCGCACACATACGCGCACACACGTGCACACACGCGCACGCACGCACACGCAAGCAATTGCACGCACGCACGCACACACGCATGCACAAGCACGCACACGCACACGCACGCACACGCACGCACACGCACGCACACGCACGCACACGCACGCACTCGCACGCACACGCACGCACACGCAAGCACACGCATGCACGCACGCACGCACGCACGCACAAGCACGCACACACACGCACACACACGCACGCACGCACGCACGCACGCACGCACCCACGCACACAGGTAAGTCAGCCATGCAGGACCTTAATAATTTGCCTTCTTATAGGACAGTCATGTTTTTGTGCTTTAACACCCCAGGATACTGTCGGCGCTATTTCTTGTTATGCTTAGTAGCGATGCGGCTTTTTTGCGCATTATCGCGTCAAAACCGTCGGTACGGGCCTCACAGAACATGCCTGAAGCGCTGCAGTAGCGGGGCAGCCCCGAAAGAACTCTAAATGCATTGTTATATTGCACCTTTAATGCTTTATACGGCCTTTGTGTGTAGTTGACCCAAAGGAAGCACGAATAGAAAGACTGGCAGTATGCCTTAAAAAGAGTTATTTTAACAGCATTACTGCATCGTGCCATCCTACGGGCCAACATATTACTCCGGGTCGCTAAAGCCCTACGCCCCCTCTCCATGTCCATTTCGTCACGCAAATCTCGGTCACGTAGTATCCCAAGTATCTGAAATGTGATACCTCGATAAAACAGTGTTGTACAGTCTGATAGGTGGTATGTTCGTGGGACTCTTGTTATTAGCTTTAAACAACACGAACTCACTTTTCTTTATATTATAAATTAGACCATTTTCATTTGCATAAGCCTCACACATTCCCAGCTTTCTGAGCGCACTGACCGAGGGACTCAGCAACACCATGTCGTCGGCGTAACCGACCTTAGTGCTGCTGAGTCTCTCGAGCAGCTCATTTATATACAATTTAAAAAGTTGAGGTGAACTTATTCCACCTTGCCTCACGCCACATTTCAACTCGTACGGTTCAGAAAGCTTATCTGCCCATTTTACATTATTAGTTTGATGATTGTACCAATAGCGGAAGATACCCAGGAGATCATTAGAAAAATTACATTCGGCAAGTTTTTTCCATAAAATATGATACGACACCAGGTCGATCGACAGGTCTAAGAAGCATCCATAAACCGGGGTTTTGCGATTTTTGTTTTTTTTTTTTTTGACTTTTTTGACACTTTCTGTTGACAACCCTGCCCTAAAACCACACTGTGCTACATGAATCTGAAGAACTTTTTCTAACTCATTGATTAGTAACCTGTCGAGCACCTTTGCCGTCACTGTTGCTAAAGAGATAGGTCTGTAATTGCTCTTATTTGAAATGTCTCCAGTCTTATTCAGATACGCATGACTTATGCACAGTGAATAAAACATGGAGAGGACGCGAGGAAGGTGACAACCAGCATACTGCAGATGTTCTATGCTGAGACCATCATGTCCCGGAGACTTACCCCTAGACATACTTCCGATTACCTCTCTGAAGCGCAGAATTAAATCAAGAGTGTTATTCAGTGTGTAACTTTTCAAAATAGGTGGTACGGCTCTTCATCATTACAGCCCTTCACAAGTCCACTGCTGAACATAGGCCTCCCCCAAAGAATGCCACAAAGCACGGTCCTGAGCCACCTGCATCCATCGACTTCCTGCATGTCTTACCAGGTCGTCACTCCATCTCGTGGGGGGACGCCCTACACTTCGCCTACCGGTACGAGGCTGCCACTCGAGAACCTTTCTTCCCCATCGGTTGTCGGTTCTTCGAGCTATATGGCCGGCCCACTGCCACTTCAGCTTACTAATCCGTTGGGCTATGTCGGTTACTCTGGTTCTACTGCGGATAACCTCATTCCTAAGTTTATCACGCAGAGAAACTCCGAGCATAGCCCTCTCCATAGCTCGCTGAGCGACCTTGAGCTTCCTCATACGGCCAGCAGTGAAGGACCAAGTCTCAGATCCGTAAGTCATCACTGGCAACACGCACTGGTTGTACAATTTCGTTTTAAGGTTTTGAGGTATGTCTGACGAGAAGATGTGTCGTAGCTTCCCGAACGCTGCCCAGCCGAGTTGAATCCGTCGATTGACCTCTCGGTCGAAGTTGGACTTACCTAGTCGGACTATTTGTCCCCTTACCTAGTCGGACTATTTGTCCCAGGTAAACATACTCGTCAACAACTTCGAGCTTAGTGCTCCCAACAACTACCGGCATAGGTGTGACATGGACATTAAACATAACGTACGTACGTTATGTTTAACGTTACGTACGTTATGGTACGGCTCTGTTTAGTAAGAAATGCGATAATGAAACTAGTTTTTATGATTTTTTTTGCGTTTATTAACTTATGCACCAAAGGGACTGAGATGATCGACGTTCCAATGTTCTTGCTTAGTAATTGTAGTAAGCTCTATTCTTGAACGTCCCTATGTTATATCAATTCTGCTGACATTAAAACGATACTCGTGATGCATTCCAAAAGGATTTAGACAAATAGATAGACGGTGGCATATACAATTTAAGGTTTTTCTGTAATCTAAATTAGCTTGAACAATATTTGTTTAAAGAATAAGGGTGTCTAACGAGCATGAGTAAGTGGACGATGTGGCCCATGGACAGTTACAGTTATTCTCGATTAATAATTATAATGCAGATGTGTTGTCATCACTGAGGACTAAATGGAATGTCTCGTTTACAGTAAAAAAGATCTTCGATTCTTTAAACTCATTATGTGAAATACAACAGCATTAAGCTTCTATTCTTTAAAAAAAAACTTTACCACCACTTCAGGATTTTCTCCTGTATTGTGTGGGTAGTTTACAAAGATAAACTTTACAAGGACAAACATCCAGCCCGGAACAATTATTTGTAGGCCACGCAAATACTTGCTCCGTGCGGGATTCGAAACCCGCGGCCCTCATCGTCGCAACTCATTACAAAACCACTGCGCCGCGGAGCCATAATTCACGCCTTCACTGGTTGAGCCGAAATATTCGTTCTTCAACAATAATATAGCTCTACCACGTTTATTACTAGTAGGACTCCTGTGTAACCTGATTGACTGTCTGCCGCCAACAGTGGTGTATGCACTACCGTGATCTTGTTTGGAAGTTATAGAGATCCAGTATAATTACGGGCTCTAAGGCATCTTAGTCCTCAGAAAACGTGTCTGTAGTCTCCTTTATTTGACGTTGGTTGCAGGTGTTCATAAGGTGCAGTACCCGCTAACCACCAGGTAGTGTGTAATTTCGTTTAGCATATAAATTAAAAAAAAAGTCAGTAGGTCTGAAAGAAGATGTAGTGACAAAAATCGAGAAAGGTATGCTGAGATGGTTTGGCCATGTCGAGAGAATTAATGAAGAACGTTCGACGAAAAAGGTGCATAAGGCGAGTGTGAATGAAAGTGTTGGGAGGGGTAGACCTAGGCGGACGTTTCTAGATCAAATCAGGTACGTCTTGAAAAAAGGCCAGGTCAAGAGTACCCTAAACCGAAGAGCATGTATGAAGGGAATAATGAAAGTGGACGAAGCGAAACCAGTATGTAAGGATCGTAGCAAGTGGAAAGAAGTGGTCTCTGCCTACCCCCACGGGAAATAGGCGTGATTATATATATGTATGTCTTTAAAAAAAAGTCAAATGATATGATTTTATCGAAAGGTCGCTTGTCTTTAAAAATTCACTTTTGGTTTTAGATCCTTGTGGAATATTTAGAGACGATAGAAAGAGACCCATAGGTGTAACTTTTGTCTCTTGAGAGAGAGGTAAAGGCAAAAAATTTAGCAGCCTCCCATCTCAGGGGTACCCGTTTTTAGTCGGAAATCCAGCGGTTAAGTTTCCAAAGGAAATGTAGTTATTTGTAACTGGTTATTTCAGCTGGAGAAAAGAGGACTTGTTATTTTTCCCACCTAAAATCAAAATTTTACCATTCAGCTAGGAAACACAGCCAGCGTTCTTTGCACTATACTGCGTTCAGTAGGACTGTATTAAATATTGTAATAAATATAGTATATTATTATATTATGTATTTAAGCAATAAAACCACATAAATATCTAGTTCATAATACTGTCTGCTATCAGTTGACATTTAAGCTAGTTATTTCGATGTTTCGTCCGTCATAAAAGATACTGAAAGTTTCACAATTATCTCTTTGTATAAGAAACGAAGCGAAGTATTACAACCCTAACAGATTGCTTACATAATTCAGTGGATGCTTATATTTGCGCTTGTCGGTGATTTATTGCTAGAACACTTAATTTCAGCACTAGCATTAGTTTTCTGCTCTTATCAATAGCGCAGTGTACATGAAAGGACTTGTACAAATTACGTCGTTTAAAATCGATGATAAATAAATATTTGCAGTCGCTCCTAAATGTTCTCTATTAAAATAAATATCCATATAAATATATCAAGATATGAGAGATAGTTTTGGATCGAAAATAGCCGAGACTATCCGTGTGTATCCATGTTTTGATTTCTTATAGTTAATAGATTCAAGTAGATGCCTATTGAATGGCATAGTGGCGGTGTAAGAATACCCACTATCCCATATCGTTTCACGAGTATAGTAAAGTCGACAGAGGTAAACAAAACAGGAGATTTATTGCACCGTGTTTTTAATTACATAACAATAAAAAAAACTTCCCTTGCAAATTCGCCTGCTAATCGTAGCAACTACGTTAAATAGTCCCGTGGATTCCTCAACACCGCTTTCACGTAGCCTACACTTACAAACACCCGTCATGCTTGATATGAAATTTTACGATGACGCTTACAAAGATAAATGTAAATTTCTCCATAGTTATAATGTCATATGAAAAAAGTAACAACGGAGTTGACGTTTCGTAACGGCATAAGATCATAAGATTGCGCTGTCTCATAACGTAATATATTGTAAAAGAAAATTTTCTGAGCATACATACGTATTTTACGTATACTCATGATATAAAATGTCCATCATCTTTCGTCCTGTAGTTTGAAGGTTATGTATGTTTCTATATATACTTGTTACATAGGATATGCATTTTATAGAATATAATATTTTATATTCAACATAGATCATAATTTTTTATATATTTAACATAGATACATAGATTATAAAAAATAGTAATCATTTAAAGTTATGTATTGTTCTCACGCTTTCAAAAAAAACCCTATTAAAGATTTTAGGAGGAATCAGAATCCCAGAAAAAACTTATGTAGTTTTTATAGAATTGGGTGATTAACGAGCATACAATCCACCTGATGTGCTGGCTGTGGCCCAAAGACATCTACATCTATCCTCATTTGCGAATCAAAATGCAGATGCGTTGCCACCCATGAGGAATAAGATGGAATGACTCTTTTCCAGTAAAAATGGTATCCGAATCTCTACACTCATCATACGAAACATAGCAGTGTTAAGCTACTATTTTACGCTGGTATCCTGTGAGAGCGTGGTCCTTCACGGTCGAGCCGACCCATTCATGCTACAACTATACTATTAATATAGCTGCAGCATGGCTCTACCACGTAAATGTTATAAAAACTTATCTGTCTTATTTAATCGTAATTACGACAGATACTTAGAGCATTGATAAGCAGCAGCGGCAAACGTGCTAGACGTCAGTACGTATACCAAGCGTGACGATTAAGGCACCCGAGGCCCATGTCCAGCAGCCAACTTTTTAGGCTGTTCAAGAAGGAAAAAAAAAGACAAATTCACTTAATTATAACGTTTCACTAAGTTCTTTCAACAGATGGGCCGGCTCGAACCGGGGTATCACGACCTCACAGAAAACCAGCGTGAAGTAGAGGTTTACCTCTGCGTTTCGCTTGGTGAGTGCAGGTGGCCGGAGGCCCTTTTTACTGGAAATGAGGCATTCCATCTTAGTCCTCACGGGTGACAACGCATCTACATTTTGATTTGTAATAGAGGATAGATGTAGATGTCTATGGGCCGCAGCAACCACTAACCAACAGGTGGACTGTGTGCTCGTTTGTCACCCTTATCCTATAAAAAAACGACGGGTTGCACTCCGGGAGTGCCGGCAGAAGTGAAAACTTGAATATTAACGTTATGCATTTTTGATATTTTGGAATGGCGGATATTATTTATTATTATCTTATTCCATTTATTTTCATTCGAAATTATTTGTTTGGTATCCTACACCGCACATGTGCTTATTGTGATGTTATGAAAATATAGGTTAATGCTATAAAGTATAAACATATTACAAATATTACATCTATAATGTGTAAGTACATATGTATCTATATTAATAATTTTGTCAAGCAGTACAGTAGACTCGATCGAAACCTAATCTTAATAATAAAATTATATTAATTAATAAATGAAAATTAATTAAACCTAGCTTACTTCCTCTCCTACGCCGCGCCGGCTGTCTACTCTCCGTCCGTCTTACGAATTTTCGATCAGGACACGTGACCTGACGCGAGTTTAACATTTTTTACTCATTACAAAAAAAGTGCACAACGCCGCTAAAGAAGTTTTCACTTCAAAAGTTACATTTAAGCCTGTACGTATCCTTAAATTATTCATGTTTGTAGGATTAAATATTCCCCAAGGAGCAATCCGGAAATTTTAATGAATACATCGCAAGTAGGTACTCTTGCGTGCTTACAGTACTAGTCTAGTCCCAATGTAATACTATTGTGGTTCATTTCAATTATTTAACAATTAACACTTCTGTAGTTAGTTCTGTTTTATGCATGGTAGAGCCATGCTACAGCTATGTTAATAGTATAGTTGTAGCACGAATGTGTCGGCTCGACCTGGGAAGGACCACGCTCTCACAGAATGCTAGCGTAAAATAGCAGCTTAATGCTGCTATGTTTCGTATGGTGAGTGTAGAGAACCGGAGACCTATTTTACTGAAAAAGAGGTATTCTATCTTAGTCCTCACGGCTGACAATATATCTGCATTTTAATTCACAAACGAAGATAGATGTAGATGTCTATGGGCCACAGCAACCACTTATCATCAGGTGGACGGTGTAATCGTTTGTTACCCTAATTCTATAAAAAAGGAACATATTCAAATCATAATGTACGGAGAACTTAGAAGTCAATCTCATAAAATTCAATAAAATTCGCGTTTAATTTGGCGAGTTATAATCCGTAACATTTCTTTAATTCTTTGCACAGTATTCGTGTAAATATAAGAAATTGTTATTTTAATAAGGAAACCACATAAGCTTCCAGCGTGGAATAGCAGTTTTATGTTGCTTGTTTCGTAGGGCGAGTGTAGAGAATCGGAGACCATTTTTAATAGAAACGAGGCATTCTATTTTATTCCTCAGGCGTGACAACGCTTCTGCATTTTGATTCTTATTTGAGGAAATATGTAGATGTCTATGGGCAACAAAATCCACTTAACATAAGATAGACTGTGTGCTCGTTTGTCATCCTTATTCTATAAAAAAAAGAGCAGCGGCCCTGCTATTCCTTACTCTATGTGTACATCGATTACTCCGTCTAGCTGAACGCACATCATTCAGTTTTTACACTAAGGTCTAAGTGGTGTAACGTAGCATTTGTCATGCAATTTGAGTGGCTCCCATTTCTAAACATTGTAATACATGCTTGTGTGGTTGTCATGTACGAACGCCCCGAACCGTAACGAACGCCTGACCTCATTAATCAAAAAAAAAATCTTTTAGAGGACAAAGACGCAGTATGAGTTTATTTAACAACTTAATTATGTAAACACAAAGTAATGTTATAATGTGAAATAAAAAGATATTTAATGCAAAGTCTCTGATTATTTCATGTTAAAATTTGTTCCAGCAGGCCCGATACTGGAAAGATTCAAAGAAAAACAGTAGTAGTGAGCACTCTCATAATAATTATTGTAATGATTTCATATATTTACGCAAACACTACATATTTAAATAAAACTATTTCTTACAGATTCTATCGCGTATTTTAACTTATTTTATATTCCTGACGTTGCGAGCACTTTACAGCAGGCATGGTCACGGATGCTGTAAATGGACCTCGAGGGATCTGTGACGTCAAGCAAGTTTTGCACGACAACAAGCTTCGGATCCCGCGCCTTAGTCACTGTGAACGAGTGAAGTCGATAGTGTCTGCTGTACTGCAATGTGTCAGAGGTGTCACTAACCTGACAAGATTGGCTATATCTTGAAGCGTGCATCCAATTAAACATAATTCAAGCCGCTGAAGAAGATTAGATAGTTTTACCATCAGTCAAGTGTAATGTCGCTCTGCGAGATGCAGGAATGTACAAGCTTGACTGTGAATGTGGTCTCTTTTACACAGGACAAACTAAAAGACTAATAAAAACCCGCGTTAAAGGACACACAGCTGATGTGAAGAATCGACGCTCCGGGAAGTCTGCAATCTGTGAAAACGGGGCGATCCTGTGCCCCCGTCACTACTTTAGATTTGACACAAATTCTCGCTAAAGAACATCGATACCTTTCAAGGGTTATTCGCGAGAAAAAGCATTCTAATTTCAATAGAGAAGATGGCTGAGTGCTACCATCTGTTTAGGATCCTATAATTAATAAAATTAAATAACAACTCAAGCATACAACTTCAAGATTCTATACGTTCATACTGCATAGATCGCAACAACAATTAATAATTTTAATCTGGAGTTAGCCGTGGTTAAGTATGACATTGGGACGGCAAACACCTCAGTCTCCGTGAACATGAGTGCTGTAAAGTGCTTGAAACGTCGAAAATATAAAATAAGTTAATATACGCGATAGAATATGTAAACACTAGTTTTATTTAATTATTGTAACATTAATATACACAATGCAAGTTTTTACTGTGTTGATCTTCTTAGGTTAGGAACATTATGCTAAAGTTTATAGAAACACTAAAATAAATTAATATAAAAGCAAATTTTGAGGAAATTCTTAAAAGTTATATTTAAACTACTCACGCTACTTTATTTTAAACATATTTTATCCTTTATATTTCTAGTATTAATGCGCTACCCGCGGAGCGAAAACTTCCCATTATAAAATATCACTCACATTTCCTTCGTAATATTTTGCACCGTGCACTTTACAAGAGAAAAATTGCATTCTCTCACTAATAAATACAATGATAATTTATACTTCATCTCATAATATTAATATTAAATAAAAAATATATAAATGTGCTTTAATTTAACATTTCTCTGGGTTCCGTAGCCAAAGGGTAAAACGGAACCTTTTAATATCAATCTGCTCTTTTTTTGTCCGTCCTTATGTCAGCTTGTAGACGGAATAATTCAAATACCTGGAATATAGCAAATAAAATTCGCCTATTAGAAAGATCTTAAGAGCAAGCGTTTAAACTTCTTCAAGAGATACATAGAACATAATCTTATCCTACCTGTGTCAAAATATCAACCAAAAAGGACATTTGAAGAAGCGCTAAGATCTGAAATCAGGCAAGTAAAAAGTTGTTACGAACCACGATTCAGCATAAACGTTTCGATCTATAATTCATAAATAATACCAAAAACAATTTTTCCAAGGAGTTAAGGACAGTTCTAACGATATTTGATTTTAATAATTGCATCGAAACTTTAGACAAACGCGAAAAATCTAAATATAATGAATGCAAAACTAAACAAATAGAAAAATACCAAACTTAACGATCAATCAAATGCCAAATTGTTACAATTTTTTATGTTTTTTGTTTAATTGCCAAACAATAAACAAAACACGGTCTATAATCTGTCAAAACAAACATTGGACAAACCTACAATAAAATTATTATGAAAAGACTTGATTTTTTTAATAACACCGCATGAATCCCGTACGAAGAAATTAGCAGTAGCGTTGAGGATTGTCTGCTTATAAACAATGTGGGGAAGGAAGGTTTAGAGGCCATACGTCAAGAAATTTCGTTCCTGTTACTTCAAAAGTTCAGCGTCGAAACTGAATTATCTCAAAGACGAGATTAAAGCGATGTAAAATTTACGCAACAGATCAGAAGTCACGATTCTCCGCGCAGGTAAAGGAAATACTTCGGTAGTAGTAGATGCGTGAGATTAAAATGTTAAAATATAACAACTTTTATCGGAAGAAAGTACGTGCAAAAAGGTCAAAACAGATCCTACAACCATTATCCTTAAAACAACTACTGATCTAATAAATAATTACTCCGAAAAATTAATACCTCGAAGTAGATTCGATAATACTACCGTGTACCAAACCATCCAGATTATATTGGTTACCGCAAATAAACAAACCAAACGCTCCACTATGACCCATATTGAGCCATATCGATTCACCAACTTATAAGTTGGCTGAAATTCTTTCACCGCTGAGATGACACGCCATTGCAAACACAAAGGATTCGTACCATTTTGTTAGTAAGGTAAAAACCCAGATGTAGGTCTTAAGGTTAAAATCTTGACAACACTATTGGTCACACTGTGTATAGGAAAAAGACCCATACGAACCGATATTTCAATGGTGAGTCACACCATCATCCATCACAGTTAGGTACCGTGGGTAAATCTTTGTTTCAGAGAGCACGAGGAATCTGTGACCGAAATCATCTGGCCGCCGAGCTTCAACACGTCGAGCAAGTATCGTAAGGGGACCCGCGGCTACGTCACAGTGACCGAGTGATACCAGCTACAGTCGAGCATGTACCTGCTGTACTACCATATGTTAGAGGAATCACAGACAAGGTTAGCTACATCTTGAAGCGAGCTTCCATTAAAACTTAGTTCAAGCCGCTAAAGAAAATTAGTCAATTTTTACCATCCGTCAAAAGTAATATCCCTCTACAAGATGCAGGAGCGTACAAGCTTGATTGCGAATGTGGTTTATCTTACATAGGCATAAAAGCTGCGTGAAAGAACTAACGTGAGGCACTCACAATCTGGGAAGTCAGCAGTCTGTAAACATATTCTAGATTATCCCTGCTGTTACATCACATCTGATAGACCACATATAATCGCAAAAGAACACCGATTTCTACCAAGGATGATACACGAGGCTATTGAAATTAAAAATCATCCTAATTTCAAGAGAAGATGGATGGGTGCTGCTATCTGCTACAGATTATATAATTAACAAAACTAAATCCAAACCCAAGCATACCACTGCAAGATTTCAAGATACTGTAATTTCATTCTGCGTTGATCGAACCAAAAATTAATATCCAAAAACTGGCGGTAGCTGGGCTAACTATGACATCGGGACGTCAAACATCTCAGTACCCCCGTGACCATGGATTGCTGTAAAGAACCCGAAACGCCGGGAATTAAAATAAGTAAATTAAACGCGATAAAATTCGTACACATAGTTTTATGTATAATTTCTGTTCAGGTTCATAATGGCAGATTTCAGTTAAATTCTCTTTCAAACATCATTTAAAAATGCTTTTCTGTTATCTGTACCGTAAAATCATTAAAAATTTTATATATAAAAGAAGACATAAATAAAAAGACAATGAACTGCGTTATTTTGTACCACCTTAATAACTTTCTATTCGGAAAAGAACTTTGGTGTATCCAAAAATAAATTAATAAATAGGAATAGCAAGAAGAACATAGCGAAAAAGGCCTATCCTTTTTAATTTTGTATTCTGTGTGAGTCAGCACTACCGCAGTCCTTAATTTAGTACCTTAATTTTTTGTGTTTCAATGTATTGAATAAATGTGTTTTCTTTTTTTTTTCAATATATTTATTAACATGCTGTGATATTTTATTGCCATAAAGATAAGGCCTTTCTGTGCTGTGGTTGATAGGATCATCAACATTAAAGCCTTTCATAAGTCCACTGCTAAACATAGGCCTCCACCAAGGAATGCCACAAAGCACGGTCCTGAGCCACCTGCATCCATCGACTTCCTTTATCTCTTACCAGGTCGTCAATCCATCTCGTGGGGGTCGCTCTACACTTCGCCTACTGGTACGAGCCTGCCACTCTAGAACCCTCCTTTCCCATCGGTTGTCGGTTTTTCGGGCTATGTGGCCGGCCCACTGCCACTTCAGCTTACTAATCCGTTGGGCCATGTCGGTTACTCTGGTTCTACTGCGGATATGCTCATTTCTAAGTTTATCACGCAGAGAAACCCCGAGCATAGCCCTCTCCATAGCTCGCTGAGCGACCTTGAGCTTCCTCATCCGGCCAGCAGTGAAAGACCACGTCTCAGATAGGTAAGTCATCACTGGCAACACGCACTAGTTGTACAATTCCGTTTTAAGGTTTTGAGGTATGTCTGACGAGGAGATGTGTCGTAGTTTCCCCAACGTTGCCCAGCCGAGTTGAATCCGTCGATTGACCTCTCTGTCGAAGTTGGACTTACCTAGTCGGACTATTTGTCCCAGGTAAACATACTCGTCAACAACTTCGAGCTTAGTATCCCCAACATCTACCGGCATAGGTGTAACATGGATATTAAACATGATCTTTGTTTTGTCCATGTTCATCTTAAGACCTATCCGTTGGGAGACACTATTGAGGTCATTGAGCATAGTGCTTAGGTCCACCAGCGATTCTGCCATAAGGACTAAATCATCGGCAAATCGAAGGTGAGTGATGTACTCGCCATTGATGTTAATACCGTATCCTTTCCAGTCCAGAAGCTTGAAAACGTCTTCCAATGCAGCGGTGGAGAGTTTCGGGGATATAACATCACCCAGTCTTACACCTCTCTGCAGTAGGATAGGTTTCGTACTCTGATTCTGTACTCGGATAGCCATCGTAGCTCTTCTGTACAAACACTTCAGCACTTCGATATACCGACAGCCAACTTGGCACCACTGAAGGGACTGCAGCACCGCCCAAATTTCGACGGAATCAAAGGCTTTCTCATAGTCCACATACGCCAGACATAGTGGCAAACTGTACTCCTCAGACTTCTGTACAACTTGCCGAAGGGTATGTATGTGGTCTATGGTGTTAAAGCCCTTTCGGAAACCGGCTTGTTCGGGAGGCTGGAAGTTGTCAAGAATGCGCGCGAGACGATTCGTAATGACTCTCGAAAACAGCACGTAGATGCGGCTGAGAAGGGAAATCGGTCTGTAGTTCTTCAAAAGTGCGTTGTCACCTTTCTTGAAGAACAAGACCACCGCACTTCTGCTCCACGCCTCCGGTGTAATGCCACCATGGATGACGGAATTAAAGAGCCTCTGGAGGATTTCAAGTACCGGTTTTTCACCCACTTTCAGAAGCTCCGCTGTAATTTCTTCCTCACCTGGGGCCTTGACATTTTTAAGGTACTGGAGAGCCATTCTAATCTCACTCAGACTGATATCCGGAATATCTTCGGAATAGTGTCGGATAAGAATCGCTCTTGGATCATTACGCACACTTGCGTGTGGCTCCGACGATGACATGTACAGCTGCCCATAGAACCTCTCAATCTCACTCGAAATCTCAGGTGCCCTGGAAACAATGCTGCCACACTCGGTCTTCAGCTTTGACAGTTGGCTCTTTCTGGTAGACAGATCTCTGGCAAAGATTTTGGAGCCTTGGTTTCGCTCCATCGCTTCTTCAATAGAAGCTGCATTGAAGTTACGTAAGTCCCGCCACATGCATTTGGAGATCTGTCTGTTCAGTTGCCTGTATGCTGTCGAATCTCTTGAAAAATGTAGCTTCATCTTCCACCTAACAGCCATGATATTGAGAGTGTAATCGGAGAGTTTTTGTGTTCTTCTGCGGCGGGTTTTGCAGAACTTAGCTCCGACCGCATGGACAGTTTCCACGAGCTTGATTCAGCTTTGAGCTTCATTCATATCGTCCACTTCATTGCAGTCTTCTAGGCACTGAAAACGGTTTTGTAACTCGACCTGAAAGGTTTCAGGACTTTGGAACAGAGCACGAGGGGGACGCAGCGTTAACTTCATTAGAGAGACCTCTCCAACTTAACGTTTAGGTTCAGTGTACCTCTAAACATTCGTTGATCGCTACCAGTTTTCACGCTCGCGAACACGAAGACATCACTGAATAGTTGTCGACTGGTCGTCATAATGAAGTCAATCTCATTTTTTGTCGAACCGTCGGGGCTTGACCAGCCACTTCCTATGGGGCCTCTTCTGGAAGAAAGAGTACATCATAAAGAGTCCCTCTTTCTCCATGAAGTCGGCCAGCTGCTGGCCCTGTGTTCCATTGCCCTATTCCAAATTTCCCTACTTTCAGCTCACCGTTCTCTCTTGTGTCTAGTTTTGCGTTGAAGTCTCCCATTAACACCGTATATTGGGTTTTGAAGGAATGCATGGCTCTAGAGATATCCTCATACATTTCCTCCACCTCCTCATCGGGGTGTGCCGAGGTTGGTGCGTAAACCTGTATGACCTTTAGCGAATACCGTTTGGTGATTCTGAGTATAAGGTACGCAACCCTCGTCGACACACTCCCGATCTTTACATCGTTGTTAACGAGAGACTTGTGGACGATAAATCAGATACCTCTTTGGGACAAATGGTCGCGCTCCCGGTGATAGAGCAAGTTGCCGGATTCGAGGATTACTGTGTCCTACCCCTCTCTTCGGACTTAGGATAATCCTATAATATGCCAGCGTTACTTGTCTATCTCTTCTTCCAGATCCACAATCTTCTCGTCAGTCCGCAGTGTGCGTGCGTTGTATGTTGCCAGGTCGAGTCGTCTTAGGTGGCAACCGAACCTCCACCGGAGATTCTTAGCACCCCCTGCCCCGCTGTCACAATGGTTGCCACCGTAGCTAAGAATAGCGGGGCCGCCGGGGACTGGGGGCCGTCTCTTTGTTACATTCATAGGGGGGTATTTGCCATAGTTGCCACGCTTGGCGAGCGGGTTGGCAACCGCAGTTTTTTTTAATTGTATTTTAGCTGTTATCAGGAAGATGCTGCTGTCCATCTCCTGCCTGTTACCCTTTGTCGCCTTTTACGACACCCACGGGAAGATATGGGGTAGTGGATATTATTAACCGCCTACGGTTCTACACGGCTTTACGTACGGTATTACACGGCCCACGTCAAACATCTCAGTACCCCCGTGACCATGGGTTGCTGTAAATAACCTGAAACGCCGGGAATTAAAATAACACACATACACATACACACATACACGTACACATAGTTTTATTTATAATTTCTGTTCAGGTTCATCATGGTGGATTTCAGTTAAGTTCTCTTTGGAATATCATTTAAAAATGCTTTTCTGTTGTCTATACCGTAAAATAATTAAAAATTTCATATATAAAAGAAGACATAGATAAAAAGACAATGACTACGCTATTTTGTACCATATTAAAAACTTTCTATTCGGAAAAGTACTTTGGTGTATCCAAAAATAAATTAATAAATAACAATAGAAATAAGAACATAGAGAAAAAGGCCTATCCTTTTTAATTTTGTATTCTGTGTGAGTCAGCACTACCGCAGTCGAGCAGACTTTTTCGTGTTTACTTTCTTAATTTTTTCGTGTTTCAGTGTATTGAATAAATGTGTTTTCTTTTTTTTTTCAATATATTTATAAACAGGCTGTGACATTTTATTGTCATAAAGATAAGCCTTTCTGTGCTATAGTTGATAGGATGTATTACATTTATCACATCTATGACGATTTTTCTTATTACTCCCGAAGGACGGAAGGTGAATAATGACTGTAAATAATGTGCGGGTAAAGCTTTGAGATAAAACCGGATTTTCGCAAGGCTATCATTATAGAATAAGGGTGACAAACGAGCTCACAGTTCATCTGACGGTAATTGTATGATGTGCCTCATAGGCACGTACACCTACTTTTACCTTATATATCTTTAATTAAGAATCGAAATGCAAATGCCTCATCACCCTTAGGGACTAAGATGAAATGCCTTATTTACAACTGATAAGGGTCTTCGGTACTCTATACGGTCTATACGACACACTATTTCATGCTGGTATTCTATGAAAGTGTGGTCTTTCCCAGGTCGAGCCCACCCATTCGTGCTACAATCGTAACAGCTGCAGTGTGGCTCTACCAAAAAAACTGTACAAAAAGGGTTATTATAATATCAAGGAATACATGAATGAAAATAACCCCTGGAAAAAGGTGATCGCTGGTACTATGAAATTTCATTTAAAATTTTATAAACAAAATTATTGTTAAGTGAAATTATGTTTAAAAATAATCCCGCTGGATTTCTTGCTGATTCTTCCTGTAATATAGGATGTGTGTCAATGAGAGAGAAGACGTGTTGCTGCTTCTATAACTTTAATTATAATGTCCTTATTCTACCTTAACACTAATATATATAGTCGTGGGGGCTATACTACACTACACCTCCCACCGACAAAAAAAAATAAAAATAAATGAATACATTTGTTTTTTTTTTAAACTTATAAAATAAATACAAAACGTTAGTCTAATAAAAATATAAATTACAAAAGTCAATATAGGTAGGTATATCCTATGGGTAGTTCGGGTGGCCATATCCCTCTACCCATAGTAATTTCAACGTCATAATAGGATTGGTATGATGTATCATGCATACATACAACATACTTATTTGACATAATTAGGTAATTCGCGAAGTTCTAGAATAGTTGTACATTCATTTATATTTTATAATACTCTTGTCTTATTTATTCATTCACACTTTTTCATCTCCTTATTTTTGATTGATAAGCCTTTTTACTATCTTCTTTTTTCATGATTCTTGTACGTACTTTTTTTTTCAATATTCTGACCTTTAGCTAGCTTTATTTCTATCTATTCACTTATATATTTATTTATTATTTAGATACCGGGAATCGGAGTATTAATTCATTTCATTTATATTTTATTTCGTGATATTTATCACGCGGGTACTTTATAATTATGGGCCCCCATTTACTTGGGTATTATATTACTTTTTCATAACATTCATTTCATTTTATTGGTACATAAACTTTTTGTTATCATACTATATCAAGGTAGAATTGTACCTTGGGTTGTGCGCACAACCTTGAGGTCAACTTTTAAGTCATTTTAAAAGGACTCCAACAATTGTCACGGAGGAAAACTAAGTTCACACTATGATCCAATGAAGGATGTGACCTCTATGTACCATTATTAAGGGCAACAAATTTAAGACTTCTCTGGTCCCCAACAGTACTAATATGAGTAAACTTGTTCACATCTCACTTGTACTGAAGGTATTGTTCTCTAGTACCCGTTACTCCCGATTTTATCATCCAATCATGGAAACATACCCTGCTCGAGGACTATATGCTTTACCAGTGATGGACGTTCCCGTATCTCTCCATTATTTATTTGTCAAGGTCAACTTTTGTTTTATTTTTATTTATTTCTTTACATTTATAGTATTAATTTATTAACCATTTTTTAATTGAACCATAATTTTCACTTACACGGCTCGCGTACATACATGATTAAAATTATGGATAATATTCTTATACAATTCAAAATAAATTCTCATTTACCTTATTAACAATACATTAAAACTTATTCCGTTTTTAATAGTGTCAGAACCACCTTAAAAATAAATCGGTTATTAGGTTTTCCAAACTCTCAGCTGATCGGGCCGATTGTATGTGGATATGCTAACCTCCGATAATTTTTCTTTATCTTACTCTCACACTTACACACTATTAATATTTTTCATTTACAATTACGTATTCCGTAACTCAGCCAAACATTTACTCGCGTCTTTTACAAATTTATATCATAAAATAGTCTCGTATAATATTTAGTTACATCGTTGTCGGCCAGGGATTGAGGCTCACAATATGGGCACAATAAAATTTAAATTAATTAATTGTATACATAATATTAAGAGTTCCAAAATTGAATTAAATAAAGCAGTTATTTCCATAATCCACACAAATAAGCTAGATATTCCAACAGTTATCCCAAAAATAATGAATTATAATAGTTAAAACCTTATGATATGAAAGTTTAATCAATATTAAATCAAAAATAAATAATTGTATTTCATATTAAGATATAGAACAAAGAAGTCATAGCAACGGAATAGTTTTCAATAACAATAACATGATCGCATTGTAATTCCACTCTTAGCAGTGCAAGCGATTTGAGACACTTTTGTTTTAATTAACAAAGTACGTATATGGCAACGTTTACGATTACACCGTATTATGATCACCTAATTTAAACGTAACTTATACAATGTTATTATTACATACATAATATGTGGATACAAGTAAAATGATAGTTTTAAATTCCTTATTTACACAGAACTTTAGACACATTACTTTTGTTTAGATCGAAAAAAATTCTAGAAGTATGGTATTTACTATATCGTTTACAGAAAATAATTTAATAATCACTGTAACACATATCAACTTTACACAACAAAACATTAATTTATTTAAGCATTCAAAAGACCAATTTTAATTTTTAATTAGGTTTATGTGTATAAGTATAACTTTAAGGTTCACTGCCTTTATAGAAGAAAAGAAAAAACTAATACTTATTAACAATACTGAATTGTTTTTAAATAAAATTTACTACAGAAAAAAAAACTACGAAATATATCATATTTAACAATATATCAGTATTATTTTAATTATACGAAAAATTAATTTATGGTAAATTTAAGTACGTAAAAATGTACTTTATTATTTCATTCGTTTTTGTATTGTGTCCTGCACAGTAATAAAAATAATATAAAAGAATAAACAATAACTAAATAAAATTTTATATAAATTGTCTTGTGCCTTAATGCAAATGCCATAAGTGCCTAAAATGTAATGTGCATAATTTATGATATTGTTTTATGATTGCATTTTTTTTATATATAAATAGTGATAAAATATTGAAAAATCAATTGTATCGTGAATTATCTGATTAATAAATTGAATTTAAACACACGTGTATTAAATATAGAATACTTAATACTTAACTTCAACAAATATTACAGCAAAAAAATATGAAAACAATCTTAAATTGATAAATAAAGTTTTAAATGGAATTAAAATCACACAGGTGCGAAGTTACCTCTTAAGTTCTTCTTTGTTCTTTTCGGCTCAATTTTCACATTCTTCTCGTTCTGGACGAAGCTTTCAAGATTACAACCGCTTCTTTCCTTTTTAAATTAATCTGCCGCTTCTTGAATAATTTTAGTATTTGGTCATTATATAAAAAAATCCATAATTTATTTTCCTCACACTTTGTAGCTGTTGTCTGTTGTCTTCAGATACTATACGTACTTTTTAATTTTTAATTTCTGCAAAATTATTATTGTGGCCTCTTCTTTTATTCATATTCATTTAATTTTCGTCAAATCCGGTATAGCGTCCACTCCGTTGTAATATAATTGTTTTTAAACGATCAATCCATGATAATTTACATTATTTATTTATTTTGTAAAATTTTCTCTCTTTATGTAGGCCCGGCGGTGCGCGTACATTGTAGCAGCGCACCGCCTGGCAGGGTCGCCATGTAATATAGGATGTGTGTCAATGAGAGAGAAGACGTGTTGCTGCTTCTATAACTTTAATTATAATGTCCTTATTCTACCTTAACACTAATATATATAGTCGTGGGGGCTATACTACACTACCAGGCGGTCCCATAATGAACTGGCCTGATATAGTTCAACGCGACATGTCGCTACATGTTGTGTTGCATTAAATAGTACGTTTATCGTGCACTTAATATAAGAAACATGCATCGACATGAAATGCTTAGTCTTAGTTTAACAGGCATTTGAATAACGAGAGTCGCGTATTTTTTCAAAATGTCTAAAACTGATTATCGAAGTGTCATAAAATTTCTGTTTAAAGAAGGTTTATCCCCTGCCCAAATAAAAGAACGATTGGATAGCGTGTATAAGGAGTCTGCCCCCTCCTATAGCACAGTGAAAAATTGGGTGAAAGAGTTTCGCCTCGGGAGAGAAACCGTCGAAGACTTTGGCCACGACGGTCGACCTGTGGAAGTGCTCACTCCTGAAACGATTGCTCTTATCGAAGAGGAGGTTCTGAGTGACCGCCGTTTGAAGATTAGAGAAATTGCAACAAGGCTTGGACTCTCTAAGAGTACCGTTCATCGCGCGATCCATGAACATCTTCACATGAAAAAAGTGAGTGCAAGATGGGTACCGAAACTTCTTTCAGCGGTACAGAGACAGGAAAGAGTGCGCTGCGCTTCGGAGTTTTTGGATCTTTGTGGCGAAAATCCAAAGACTGTGATCGGGCGGCTAGTGACTGGTGATGAAACTATGATCTTTTATTATGATCCACAAAGCAAGCGCGAGTCAATGGAATGGCGTTATAAGGGTGAAAAGCCCCCTAGAGAGGCAAAGGTGCAACAATCAACTAAAAAACTGATGTGCACAATATTTTGGGATTTTCAAGGCATTTTGATGGTGGATTTTAAAGAACGTAATACAGTCGTGAACGGCGAATATTATGCTTCTTTAATATATAAATTACGAGACAAGATAAAGGAAAAACGAAGAGGCAAGCTGTCTAAAGGTGTCCTGTTGCTCCATGACAACGCCCCTGTTCATACCGCTGGTGTTTCGAAGGATGCAGTTCGTCAATGCGGGTTCACAGAAGTTCAACATCCACCTTACAGTCCAGACATGGCCCCGTCCGACTATTATTTATTTCCAAATTTAAAGCGGGACTTAAGAGGAAGAAAATTTTCAAGCGATGAAGAGTTGCAGGTGGCCGTCTTCAGTCATTTTGAGGATAAAAAATGTGATTATTTTTATAAAGGTTTAGAGATGTTGATTCACAGATGTCAGAAGTGTGTTAGTATTCATGGTGATTATATTGAAAAATAAAATTGGTTTCGTTTCATTTCCTTCATTGGTTCATAGTTAGGCCAATTCATTATGGGACCGCCTACGTACATTCCCAGGACAGAGGTATCTTTCGAACCAATGGTATATAAAAAAAATACTTTCAATAAGTATTATGTAATAATCAATTATTGAATAAAAATCATTCTATTCTATTCTAACCACATAGAAAAAAACCTTCCCATGTAGAGCCGACAAATTCGTGATGCAATAATATAGTTGCCACGTGGCTCTATTCTATTGATACATGGAGACTACACCGAATATAATAAAAGAACTGCTTATTATACTGCGTAAGTAATAAAAATATCCTATTTTAGAACTGAACCACAACATACTTAGTACAGCTACTAAGCTATTCTTTCTAGGCAGTTTAGCCAATTTTCGCTATTTTAAGACCCATAAAAACAAAATCTAAAATATAATTTTGGGAATATTAGACATTAGTCTAAGCCTATACTTACATATTTTTTTATTTTAACCTATACAACCGATATTTGTTTACTGCATTTAGTATTTTGTCCTTATATTATTTTGTTATTTTGCTGGCGCGGCAATTTCTTGATAGAAAACATATACAAGTTTACCGTAAATCTAATTTTGCACTTTCAATTTACTGTGGTTGATACCTTCAAAACTCAACTCCAATCCGAATATAACATTAATAATTATGTAAAATATATGTTAAGACATTAAATGTCGCCATCGTTCAATAAACGTTGTTTTAGTTTTATATTCATTTATAATCCCGTTCTAAAACCAATTTAGAACATATGTCTTTATAAGTAACTTATAAAACAATATCTGTCAATAGTTTCCTTGCACACCAAATAACAGCTGCAATACAGCACTAATACAGCCTCTTTTATACTTGTGTAGCTACTGTACAGCGCTATTAACGCATAAATGTTTAAAGAACGCTATTTCCACACGAGTGTTGCTCATGTATCGCGGAAGCTGTTTACAGACGTTAATTGCACAAAGACAAATATCCAGACCCGGAAAAAATATTTTTGGGCCATGCAAATACTTGTTTGCTGCAGATTTCAAAGCCACTGCTCCCGAAAGCCGTAAAATACATAGTCCATAATGATCTATTTGCTATGTTATTTACACTACTCGTGTATGAATTATTGCGGTTTTATCACCCAGCGAAATCCCCAGTGCAGCCCTCTCCAAAGCCCAATGATTCACTTTGAGTTTCCTCATGTGGTCACTGAGTACTTTATACATAGTAAGAAGCCAGCAGTGCAGAACTTTGTCTGTCTTAAGACTGATTGTACGCTTTCCTTGTTTTAATTTAAAAAGAGTATTTGTACGTTTTTTTAAGATTCTGAAGTTAGCTATGTTTAAAAATTAACCAGTCAAGATCGGCGTAATAAAATAAAACAATGTGTCTTAGCTAGTTTGATAATATGTACAGAGCACAGAATTGTTAACACCTGTTACGGCTCGCCGCTCACGCAGCAGTCAGCCACAGCAGAGTTTACTTTACCTGAGGATGCTCGAGTAGAAGCGAAACACGTGTCGTATTATCGACAGTGGTGTGTCTTTCTTAGTATGGTGGTGTTGGGAGGGGTGCTTGGATCAGTGGTGGCGGGTATAGTGCACGCAATTGAAGGAGGGCGAGAGGTGCTCTTCAAAGTAGGTAAGACGCATTCATTTTAATTTATTGCGCGGATCTTAGTTGTTTATTTTTTTAACATCGTTAATATAATGGATTTCCGCAAAGTAATGCCTGATTCTATTAATTTTAATCTGGAGTGTCATAAATACATATATAACGTCATGCCTGTAATCCCCCAAAAAGGTAGGTAGAGTGCAAAGAGCAGCGAGATACTTAGGTTACGTTTAGCCAAAAATATGGGCTTAGGTAGAAAAACCTGAAATAACTGATAAGCCCATCGCTTACACAGTCACAATCCCAATATCCTATTAGTTGCCTTTTACTACATGTTAGGAAAGTGATACGGTTGGCACATCCTTTTTCGTTATAAGTCCCACTAAACATCGGACCTGTAAGTTCTAGGTCTGGATGTTACTAGACTGTAAGGTATGTTGGCCTTTGCCTGGAGGTTAGTTTGTATTCTGTATAAAAAAAAACAAGTAAGGCTTTATATTTTTTTCTTAATTGAAGGTAAGTCAAATTGCATCGTTATAATATATTTCTTTTACAAATAACTTCATTTACATAATGATAAACAAAATTTACGTTGATATATTTTGCTACATGTTTCACGTTTCGTGATAATTAATAATATCATTTAATTAATTCACCGAAATACCATGACCGCTAATGTATTGTTGTTTTACCGTTCATTTTACAGATTTGCGTGTCATGAAGGTCAAAAAGAAAATGTTGTATACCTATATTATACAATGTAATCTTCCGCAAGTAATTACACGTGGTAGAGCCATACTGCAGCTATATTAGTAGTATAGTTGTAGCACGAATGTGTGGGCTCGACCGGGGTGGGACCAAGCTCTCACAGAATACCAAAAATAAAAATTAATAAATAGCAGGTTAATTCTGCTGTGTTTCGTTTGGTGAGTGTAGAGAACCAGATACTCTTTTTAATGGGAACGAGGCATTCCATCTTAGTACTCAGAGGTGACAACACATCTGCATTTTGATTCTTTATTAAGGATAGATGTAGATGTCTATTAGTCACAGCAACCACTTACCATCAGGTGCATTGTGTGCTTGTTTGTCACCCTATACCATAAAAAAACAACTTTTAGTTAACAGAATTTACACCTTATAGGCAATCTATACAAATAAATAAAATTGAAGTGTGTGTTTGTAATGTCAAAATAACTGCTATATACTGTTACGCGCCACTATTAATGTTTTGTACATGGCAACACTAGTTACACTAGAGCCCTCTAGTGTCGAGTAGCAGAACTAGGAGAGTCAAGATCCTTCCAGAAATGTCGGGACCGATGTGTACTCGATCATTCTTGATGTCGCTACAGTAGAAAGTTCTGGAAACTATCTCAGGCCCTATATAAGGCTGGTATAGACCACGACCGAGTCAGTATTGAATTGACGATACAAGAGAATACTTCGGAGCGAAATAACTGCGAACTAAAGTGATTGTGTTTTATTATTAGTGTGGTTTTAGATTGTAATTAGTGTTGTGTAATTAAAGTGTCAATTTTGGTAATTCAATCGGCAGTTTTTAATTGTCTTGAACCCCAAGTCCGTAACAATACTAAATGCATATGACGTTTATACAATACTTATAACAAAAACACAATTTTTAAATTATTATCTGTTTGTCTGTTTATTCTAGCTAATCTCCGAAAAGCAGATAGCTAATGTTATAAAGAGTAACTTAGTATATTTTTATTTTAGAAAAAAGAATTAGGGTTCCGCGCAAAAAAATTAAAAGCCTAAATAACACACGGGCGACGTCACTGGCAACAGCTAGTTATGACATACATTTGCTTCTAAGGTCTCAACTTCATAATTATAATTATTTGTAGTGATCACGAAACATCCAGAACATAAAATATCTATACATGGTCATCACTGCAGCAATATTATGGTTGTTGCACGAATACGTCGGCTCGACAAGGGAGGGAACATACTCTCACAGAATGCCAGCGTAAAATAGCAGCCTAATGCTGCTGTTTCCTATGGAGAGTGTAGATAACCGAAAACCTTTTTACTGGTAACGAGGCGTTCCATCTTAGTACTCATTGCACACAAAGAATAAAAAAAGATTAGGATCTTGGTTCTTGAGGATAATGGTTGTTGTCTATGGGCAATAGCATTCTTATTCTATAAAAAATCTGTTATATATTTATAATACACGGTCGTGAGATCTTTCTTGAATTTGTAATAATCAATTCTTACACAACTATTCACTAAACGGTAGTGAAATGTTACTCTGATTTTAGAAAATTTATAATGTGAGGGTTATAAATTTAAATGTTTAGTATTCCGTATCAAAATAAGCAAAACTGACCACTCTTATGGAATCACTTTGGTGTTTGTTTGTCTTTATTCCATCATTCATTTTTGGACGGTGGTAGAGCCACGCAACAGTTTACGCTGTTGCACGTATGGGCCGGCTCGAGCCGGGTTGGTAACACGACCTCACAGAAAACCGGCGTGAAGTAGAAGCTTTGCTTCTGCGTTTCGTCTGGTGAGTGCAGGTGGCCGGAGGCCCAATCTCCCCCCCCCCATCAACATGGTAGCGGAATTACACAAAAGACTACCCCAGGAGGGTACCAGTACCCCTGGAGAATCCCTCGCTGAGCATCCACGACCATGTTATTCTAATCCTGAGCGTGGGTGCTCAGGCTGCCCCGCGTATTCGGGGGGGGGGGGGGCAAAATTCCGCTTAAAAACATAACTGCTCGGGGCAAACTGAGCAATAATACCAAAGCGACCCCTGCCACGCTATCCGTGAATTTCTGCAACATCAGGGGACTTCACTCTTACCTGAACGCCGTCCACTACCATCTCGAGACGGCAAAGCCGGCCTTGCTCTTCCTGACCGAGACGCAGGTTTCCTCTCCGGCTGATATTTCGTATCTCTCCTACCCGGGGTACAAATTGGAGCACTCCTTTGTGCCATATAGGATATATGTCAGAGAGGACATCTGTTCTCGACGCCTCGGTAGTCTTGAAGGTTCGGACCTGTCCATCCTTTGGCTACGCGTAGACAGCGACGACCATCCGCGCATCTATGGGTGCCTCTATAGGTCCCATAGCGGTAATACCGAAACAGACCGACTCATCGACCACGTCCAAATGGCTACAGATTCCTTGCTACAACAGGTCCCATCCGCAGAGATCGTGATCCTTGGCGATTTTAACGCCCACCATGCCAAATGGCTGGGTTCACGTTTAACCGATCATGCGGGGAGAGCTGTTTATGACTTTGCCTTGGCATATGGTCTGACACAACTGGTTACTTCGCCTACGCGGATTCCAGATGTGGAGGATCATACACCTTCCCTGTTGGACCTTCTGCTGACCTCTCATCCGGACGGATATCAGGTTTCCGTCGATGCCCCTCTCGGCTCTTCGGACCACTGTCTGATCCGGAGTGTGGTGCCAATCACGCTCCCTTCGCGGTTGCGTTCTGCAGGTTGCCGCCGTGTTTGGCATTACAGGTCGGCGGATTGGAACGGAATGCGGTCTTTCTTTGCATCCTACCCATAGGGGCGGGTTTGCTTCTCGCCGGATGATCCCAGCGCTGTTGCTGACTCTGTCACTGATGTGGTGCTACAGGGAATGGAACTCTTTATTCCATCATCTGTGGTACCCATCGGAGGCAGATCTCAGCCTTGGTTTGGTCGCTCCTGTAAAACTGCATTACGCAGTAAGCAGGAGTGTTATCAAGCCTGAGCTGCGGCTTCGGCGACTCGGGATTTAAACACCAGCATACTTAAAAAGAAGTATAACTTCGCCTCCAGGTCCTACAAAAGAGTTATTGCCAAGGCAAAGTCAGAGCACATAGGCAGAATTGGCGAGAAACTAGTTCGCCTTCCTTCGGGAACCCGTGCATTCTGGTCTCTCGCCAAGGCTGTCCAAGGGAATTTCTGTAAGCCATCACTACCATCTTTGCACAGGGAGGACGACTCACTGGCCCATGACGCAAAAGACAAAGCCGACCTTTTAGGCTCCCTTTTTGCGTCCAACTCGACTCTTGATGAAGGGGGGAAAACACCGCCGACCATCCCGCGGTGTGAGTGCTCCATGCCGGATGTGCTGTTCTCACAGCGCTCGGTTCGCAAAGCAGTTCTCTCCCTGGACATCCAGAAGTCGAGTGGGCCTGACGGAATCCCCCCAATTGTGCTGAGGACGTGTGCTCCGGAGTTGGCACCGGCCCTAACGCGTCTTTTCCGGTACTCCTACTCCCAAGGCGTAGTCCCGAATTCATGGAAGACAGCTTTTGTCCACCCGATCCCTAAAAAAGGCGACCGCTCAGACCCGTCCAACTATAGGCCTATCGCGATCACCTCCTTGTTCTCCAAATTAATGGAATCCATTGTTAACTGCCAGCTCATCCGGTACCTTGAGGATCACCAGCTGATTAGTGACCGCCAGTACGGTTTTCGTCGGGGTCGATCAGCTGGTGATCTTCTGGTCTACCTGACCCATAGATGGGCGGAGGCAGTAGAGTCCAAGGGGGAGGCGTTGGCCGTTAGTTTGGTCATTGCGAAGGCCTTCGATCGGGTTTGGCACAAAGTGCTTCTTTCGAAGCTCCCTTCCTATGGGCTTCCCGAGAAATTGTGCAATTGGATCACCAGCTTCCTTGCAGATCGGAGCATCAAGGTCGTTGTAGACGGTGCATGTTCTGACTGCAAACCTATTAACGCTGGTGTTCCACAAGGCTGTGTGCTATCACCAACGCTGTTTCTTCTGCATATCAATGATATGTTGCTAACTGGTAACATTCATTGCTATGCGGATGACAGCACTGGTGATGCTCTATACACCGGCCGTGCTAATATTTCTCGGGAAAACGTCTCCGACTACCAGAATAAACTTGTGTCTGAAGTCGAGTCTTTGCTGGACAAAGTCTCGGACTGGGGGCGACTAAATCTAGTCCAGTTTAATCCTTAGAAGACACAAGTTTGCGCGTTTACCGCTAAAAAGAACCCCTTTGTCGTATCTCCTCAGTTTCAAGGCACTCCCCTGGTTGCCTCAGCCAGTATCGGAATCCTTGGCGTCGACATATCGAGTGACGTGCAGTTTCGTGGTCACTTGGAAGAGAAGGCCAAATTAGACTCTAAAAAGCTTGGCGTGCTCAGCAGAGCGGGACAGTATTTCATGCCGGCACACCGCCTGCAACTTTACAAGGCGCAGGTAAGGCCTCACATGGAATACTGTTCCCATCTCTGGGCAGGGGCTCCCCAGTGCCAGCTCCTTCCACTTGACCGCATCCAGCGCAGAGCGGCTCGAATCGTCAACGACCGAGCCCTTTCCGATCGGCTCGATTCATTGGCACTGCGAAGAGATGTTGCATCTCTTTGCATTTTCTTTCGCATCTACCATGGGGAGTGCTCTGAGGAATTGTTCGGATTAATCCCAGCCGCCAAATTTCACGAACGCACATCGCGGCAGAACTCCCGATACCATCCACACCATCTGGATGATTGGCGGTCCACCACTGTGTGATTTAGAAGATGTTTTCTTCCTCGCACGACTTTCTTGTGGAATCGAATACCATCAGCGATTTTTCCGGACCGATACGACTTAGGGACCTTCAAGAAAAGAGCGTACTCCTTTTTAAAAGGCCGGCAACGCATCTGCAATTCCCTCCCTGGTGTTGCAGTTGTTCATGGGCGGCGGTAGTCACTTACCATCAGGTGAGCCGCATGCTCGTTTGCCCCCTCTCCTATAAAAAAAAGTTCATTCATAACATAGGCCTCTCCCATAGATTGCTTCTTAGTGTTAGACGAGATATTTACTAGGGTTTTTCCATTTGGCAGGTGGATTGGCATCCGCATTACTTTAGTTATTATCAGGACCAAGCTACTGCCCTCTTACTATTTTTCTCTTTCAACGCAAATACGCGGCTGTCTGCCAGATGTTTACTTAAAAGATTTTTGAACTTTTGCTTAGCAACGTTACGCTACGCAATTACAAATTTATGATTTTTTTTTTTAATTTTGCGATCAATCTAGTGCAGTGTTAATTAAATGTATCAAACTCAACTTAAAGTATATACCTCGAGATCTTCATTGCTATCTGATATTTCCTTGGGCTTCTTGAAATTAAACATTTCTATTTCTATTTTTTCTTTTTTATAAAAGCCCCGAAACAAAAAGATCTAATGATCTTCAAACGGCTGAATAAAATTTCTTGTAACATAGCTGAGAACACTCCCGATTAAAACTCCTTTCAAACCGTTTTCGGTTCATCCGTTCAGGAGCTAAGATGCCATAGACAGACACACAGATACACAGATACACACTACAAACATATAACACCCCTCTGTTTTCGTCTGGGGCTAAAAATATAACATTTCAACATTATGTGCCTTATTACAAAAAGTGGTTTATTGAACTCGGGCTTGAATATGAAAATGAAAAAATGTTCATTTAGGCCTAAGGTGGTACAGATTATAATATACAATATAATAAAATTTGTTAGTATAAGATTATAAACTATGATCTTTTCACACTAACTAAGCTGGAGTGTATAAACAAGGGTATATAGTTTCTGTGGTGTTCACACAGGGATGCCCGATATGAATCGATTTTCTGGAAGATTGATTCACGGCCATACGATCTGCCGATTTTTGAATCGATTCAAGGGAATGCGATCTTCACCCATATCGATCCGTATGGCTACAAGATCGTATGAAAAAATCGTATCAAATAAACCCTAAGGATCAACTAAACAGTAACATCCTTACGCATGAACTGATCTTTGCATAGTTATCGTATTGCCGGGAAGGGGCCAGAATAACTAAAACAAAGTTCTTACTTCGTTTTAGTTACTGTCTTACTTAGTACCTACACATTAAATGAGAGTAGATTCGAGTTACATCTAAAACAGTAGTGTATGAAATATGAAGGTAGGTATGATAATATTTTGTTTATTTTATTATCGGGTACCTATGTTAGTGTTATAAGATTTTTCATTCTTTGTATTATTGCTACTCACCTTCGATTTTCCGACGATATAGTCCTTATGGCAGAATCGCTGGAGGACCTAAGCACTATGCTCAATGACCTCAATAGTGTTTCCCAACGGATAGGTCTTAAGATGAACATGGACAAAACAAAGATCATGTTTAATGTCCATGTCACACCTATGCCGGTAGTTGTTGGGAACACTAAGCTCGAAGTTGTTGACGAGTATGTTTACCTGGGACAAATAGTCCGAAGGTCAGTCCAACTTCGACCGAGAGGTCAATCGACGGATTCAACTCGGTTGGGCAGCGTTCGGAAAATTACGGCACATCTTCTCGTCAGGTATACCTCAAAACTAGAAAACTAAACTGTACACCCAGTGCGTGTTGCCAGTGATGACATACGGAACTGAGACGTGGTCCTTCACTGCTGGCCGGATGAGGAAGCTCAAGGTCGCTCAGCGAGCTATGGAGAGGGCTATGCTCGGAGTTTCTCTGCGTGCTAAACTCAGAAATGAGGATATCCGCAGTAGAACCAGAGTGACCGACATAGCCCAACGGATTAGTAAGCTGAAGTGGCAATGGGCCGGCCATATAGCTCGAAGAACCGACATCCGATGGGGAAGAAAGGTTCTCGAGTGGCAGCCCCGTACCGGCAGGCGAAGTGTAGGGCATCCCCCCACTAGATAGAGTGACGACCTGGTAAGATATGCAGGACTATTCCTATAAAAAAAATGCAGGAAGTCGATGGATGCAGGTGGCCCAGGACCCTGCTTTGTGGCATTCTTTGGGGGCGGCCTATGTTCAGCAGTGGACTTGTGAAGGGTAATGATGATGATGATGATGATTTTTATTGCTATACGAAAAGTTGAACTGTTCTGTGAGCGTAAACTATTACTTTAAAATACTTTTTAATAAGGCCACGCCAACCATATCAAACGCTTGGGCTTTCTTTTAATTAAATGTGACATGGGTGGACAATGTTAAATGTGTAAATAGATAGTTAAAAATAGTAGAAATAATACAAACTTAAAAAATCATTTCAAGAGTCATCACATAGACACTTATTCTGAGTTAAGCAAAAGTGAAGAAAGTTCGGGGAGTTGGCAAGCGGAATAATCTTCGTTTCAATAATCTCTTACACTCTGAAGATGCCAGAGTACACTTATAAACAGTTAGGGAGGTATTAAATATGAAAAGGTGTCTTACATTTAATGGTCCACTGCCCTTATATAAATCAAATGTTGAATATCTATATGGCTTTTTTAGCATTACTTTTACAACCGAACGTTGCGCTCTCTCAACTCTGATCAGGAAAGTTTTTGTTGCACTTCCCCAGCAAGTAATACAGTAAGTTATAAGCGACTGGCATAAGGCATAATGCACAGATATTAGAATATTTAAGCCTCCTGTGATACGTTCATTTTGTTACAGCACCAATAAACTTCCTGACTCAAGCTGAAATAGCTATTATGTGATTTTCAAACATCAGTTTATCATCAACGAGGACACTGAGATATTTGATGATATTGGATCTACTCAAAATCTTACAGGCACGCGATTTGATTGTGCAAGAAGGCTCATGAATCTTAACTGCTGTTTGTTGTACTGACGCAGTGACTGCTGTCTTCTTGGTATTTATGGTCAAGAGATTATTTTGTAGCTAAATAAAGACCTGTGTTAGACCTCTTTCAGAACTGTACAAAGCATTGTTCTACGTTGAGCCACATTCAGCGTTTTCCATGTGTAGGTCATGTATATCATTGATATAGACAGTGAACAACGAGGAGCCAAGTATTCTGCCCCGCGGTATACCAAAAGATACATTTTGTGGCAGTCTCACAGCCCGTCCAATCCTCACAGATTGTTTCCAGTCCGTGAGATAGCTCTGAAACCAATCACCGGCAATACCTCTAACACCCATATTGTTTATTTTTTTTAATATTGAAAAAAAAATAAAAAAATGGTTTAAAATATGACTTAGAAAGTTAAGGACACTTTCTAAGTCATATTTTAAACAAAAAATAAAGAAGTCGCTTAGCCGCATCGCCGCGATTCAATCATCAATGTAACATTGAGTTAATTTGAGGCAGAATGATATCAGTATCTGGCAAAAACTTGACTGGTTTCGGTTTGTCCAAAATGCATTGAAGGAGAGAATAAACGTCAGGTGATGGTGTAAGTGTGCTCAGTAGCAACGTTGAGAATTTAAAACTTGACGTGGATAAAATATAGCGTCGTTTGTTACGAATATGAGTATGTACTGCAGCGCGGTGTACGGGGCCTCTCCTATCTCGACGCACCATGTTTTAAGGTCTAAACATCCGTGCTAAACTTACTGATGGACCGAATTTGCAGCTGTTTAACTCCATACTTGAAATTTTAGTTCGTATTCTTCCGCTGGATTTAGTTCGTGATACAGATTTTAGTTTTAAACCTAAGACACAAACTTCTTTTTTACCAACTTCAAAAAAATCTCAAATATAATGTATTTTTTTATGTGAGTTACCTCTTTTTTATTTGCAAGCTCGCACTTTTCGTGTAGTCCCATATAAATTTGATCAATACCTGACAAGTAGTTTTTGAGTTGTTCTTAATAGTGTCGTATTTGACTGACTTCAACTACATTGATGATGTTCTCATTTTATTTATATTGAATTCGGTTGTACAAAATTTTTAATTTTACCAATTTTTTTTTATTTTAACTGTGTTAAGTTTAAATGTATAGTTTTGCAGATATTTTAGTACCTTACTCTTAAACATCGACATCAAATTTAGAAACGCTTAAAGCAGCTCTCTTCCTCTTTTAATTAAACGACAAATAAAGAGGCGGGTATAGAGTTAATTAATTCTTAATTCAAGTAAGAGATAATCATCGATTTTACCCATTATCGATGATTGTCTTCGTAATTTTCTATTCACTTATATATTAATTAATGGTGTGATGTGTTCATTTTTTTATTAATGAGGAGCATGATGTACTGTTTCTTAATTGTTAATATGTAATCAGCTTTGGTATATGTTTTAAATGTGTGTATCAAATAAATAGTTATTTCTTTCTTCTTTAGTAAGATATTTAAAACAATTACTTTATTGATATCTTATATTTATGCAAATATTTCATATTAAATGACACCATTTTACGGATTTTGTCGCGTTTAATTTACTTTTTGCCGACTTCAAAAAGGAGGCGGTACTCAATTCGACTGTATGTTTTTTTATGTGTGTTACCTCATAAATTTTTACTGGTTAACCAACTTTTTTTATTTGAAAGCTGGTACTTCACATGTGGTCCCATATGAATTTTATCAAGGTCAGACCAATAGTTTTTCTTAATAATTTATATTGAAGTCGGCTGTACAAAATTTTTAATTTTAAATTATTTTTATTCCTGACGTTTTGGGTGCTTTACAGTCCCAATGTCATAGTTAGGCCGGCTACCATCAGTTTATAAATATTAATTTTTGAAATTAAACGCGATAAGATCCGTAAAATTAGTTTTATTTACAATTGCTTAAAAAAAAGAAAATGTTAAATTCTGAACAAACAGAAGCTTTTTATAACTTGACACGTATTGCTGTTGCCAGATAAGTCCGCTGTCTAATATTTCACGTAACATCTGAATCCCTTTCGAGCAATAATCAAACGTGCTCTTTACTTTCCACAAATCATTTGAAATAATGTATTCCAGATGAATTTAATATTCTGCTTCTTGATATTCCTTATTACGATACATCATCGGCTTTACATTCGTTTAACTGACTTTCTTTGTGATAAAAATACTTTATAAAAATGATCCTTCAAAAATTGCACGTTGATTCATGTAAAATCCTCGCTTCGAACTCGTGGCATTCAGCGATAACAACAATATTTTTAAGAAACAATTACCTATGGTACAGAAATACAAATTGTGGCTTGTTTACAGAGAAGGCTGTCTCTGATTTATTTAAAAATGGGAGCACTTTGTAACTTTCCACGGTTACTTTTTTTATAGGATAAAGGTGACAAACGAGCACACAATCTACCTGATGGTAAGTGGTTGCTGTGGCCCATAGACATCTACATTTATCTTTGATTACGAATCAAAATGCAAATGCGTTATCAACCGTGAGGACTAAGATGGAATGCCTCGATTCCAGTAAAAAGGGTCTCTGGTTCTGTTCACTCACCATACGAAACACAGCAGGATTAAGCTGCTATTTTACGTTGGTATTCTGTGAGAGCGTGGTCCTTCCCCGGTCGAGCCAACCCATTCGTGTTACAACTATACCAGAAATATAGCTGCAGCATGGCTGCTACCAGGTATAAAAAACTAACTTGTTTCGATTGATTGTGTATTTTGTTGACTGTGATTTATTATAATTGCTATAAAAATCTTTTACTTCTGCTTATTTGGGATGGGCAAATAACATCTTTTTTCTTTTTTTAAAACTTTCTTTTTCTTTACACTAGTAATTCTATTCTGTTTCGTGGAGCCAATTTACATACTTATTATTTGCATAAGGAATAACATCCAGACCTGGAATATTTAATTGTGTAATTGTGTAGTAGACCAATGTTTGTTCCGTGCGAGATACGAATCCGCGACCCTCAGTACCGCAACTCACTGCTAACTCAGTGCGTTTCTCACACGTTCTTTTAATCTGCTACCATTTCATAACGAAGTTCCTCTCTACGGAGAATTAACGGTGAAATAAACTCCCCTGTGTATCCCCTGTTTTGTCATTTTTTAAAGGCCAGTAATATAATATTTTTAATTTTGTTTGAAAAGAAATAGACCTTTAGGTAATGAAAGCATATTCAATCGTAATATTCCCGTGCAACGCACGTTTTTATCAGAGACCAATTTTACTGGAAAAGAGTCATTCCATCTTAGTCCTCACGGTTGATGACGCATCTGCATTTTGATTATTTATTGAGGGTAAATGTCTATGGTTCACAGCAACCACTTACCATCAGGAGGACTGTGTGTTTGTCACCCTATCCTATAAAAACATAATAATATTCATAACAAACCATGTAAATTTAAAGTTAATAAATGTGTCATAAGCCCGAGCAAACAAGCCCCCGCAGACAGCATCTGTTCACAAGTATCACGTACGTGCTAACTACTTACTACTACTTCGCCTAGAATATTTTAAATGGTATTGTTATAAAGAGATACGGGAGAAATTTGACTTAAATAAAAGATAAATAATTTAAAATTAACAAATATGTACAATCGACTTTAAAATAAATTATTAAGAATGACTCAAAAACTATTGGTCAGACCTTGATCAATGTTATTTATATGATACTACATGAGAAGAACCATCTTTCAAATAAAAAAAAAATAATCATCGAAATCATTTCCCTCAGAAAAAAGTTATGAGGTAACACATAAAAAAAATTACAGTCAAATTAAGTACCTCCTCCTTTATGAAGTCGGTATAAAAAGCATACATTAAGATGTTCTCTTTAGTTTTGCATGGTCTGGTTGATAGGAACATTCATTTGAAGACCAAATAAACTTATTGCGGGCGGGAATCGAATTAACGGCCTGCATGGCTGGATTCATTTTTTATTTAGTTGAGTTAACAACAGCTTCGTTTCTAAATTACATATTATAAATTGTACGTTCCAAATAACGCCAAATACCTTTAATTAGTGAAATAAGAGAGCACAGTGTTAAACCTAAACATGGAAGGGCCTCGCAGACGAGAATAAAAATAGTTTGAAAAATTCAAAAATGCACGCCTCATGAGCGTTTCCATAGCTTAAATTAATAGGGATCCTTCTTAAAATTTATGGAATATTATTTATTACTATATAACTCAATCTATTACTTACATTTCTATTAAGCAAGAAGACTCACCGACGCACAAACCAACGGACGGCAGTCCATATATGTATTTTTTCAATTACATTTTTTGTTATGTAATCTAAAGTGAATCAATTAGAAAATAAACTAATCTTATGATTCAATGTCTGTAGTTATTGTAACGTTAATAATAATATGTATTTGATGTCTAGTTAAAAGTTTAAGAACGATTTTATGTAGCGAAATTGAGTTATGGCCACATATCGAGAGTGGAGCACTCCTTCTCGTTATGAGGCGTGCAAACGAGAAGTTTAAAAAAGAACTTGAGTTAAGTCATAATACTAGGTTGGTATTTGTAAATGTTTCCAAACTGTTTAGTTTCATATAATATCCAATCGAGCCCTGGTAATTACAATATACAACTTCAAAAAGAGTAATATTATAACATTAATATGTTTTATATTTACAACATCCGGATCCAATTGAATACCGGCTCAAATGGCCTGGCCAAAGATTAAGTAGTATGAACAACTACAACATGTTTACTTCGTATGGCAGAAAAATTTAATGAGCGAGGTAATTTTAATTAAATATCGATCTTCTACTGGAAGTGACCATGTAATAAATCAAAACCCGTTTCGGTTTTCGAACATTGTTTTTAGTGGACCAAGCAATAACAAAACTTCAAGGTTTTAGCACGAATGGGTCGGTTAGACTAGGGAAGGATCACCCTCTTGCAAAAGGGTAAATAGCAGCTTAATCCTGCTGTGTTTCGTATGGTGAGGGATGAGGGTAGACGACCAGAGACTCCTTTTACTGAAAACGAGGCATTCCATCTTGGTCCCAGGGTTGATAAGGCGTCTGAATTTTAATTATAAATTGAGGATAAATGTAGTTGTCTATGGGTCACAGTTCCCATTTACCGTTAGGTGGAGTGTCTGCTCGTTTTCCATCCTTATTATTAAAAAAAAGGTAACAACTAGAGTGTCATGGATATAGTTTCATTAAAATTGCATTATTTTTCTAACATAAAGGTTGGAATTTCTTTTGTAGTATTTATGTGGAACGACCTTAAGGATAATATAATAAAAAAAATGTATCAAAATCAATTCGCAAAAGTCCAAGATATCACGTAACATCGATACAAAAAATAAAATAGAAACAAATTACAGTCAAATCGAGTATCTCCTAGTTTTTTTGAAGTTGGCTAAAATGTATGCACGTGATAAAAAAAGTTTTTTTTTTTAATAAACGCTTTTCTTTCTATTTAAATCAATCTTATATAAAAATGCTTTTACGGAACTTTTTAGAAAAGCTGTGACTAACGACAGCAATAAAATTCGAAGTGAGTTTCCCTAGAATGTTAAGATTAAAGATTCCTAGAACAAGCTTTTATATGTCTTTTAAATTGTTTACAGAGTCTAAATGGATGTCCATGTGGAATTTTGCAGGTGAAAGGTTACCACAGATACATGATATTAGAAAAAAAGTTTGTTGCCCCGAATTTAACACTAATTTTAGAAATAATTTTATTTATTATTTAAATTAGATTTCGTCTTACAAATCACGTTGCGAATATTATCAAAATGATTTTTTGCATGAACATATCTTCATCTCACACTGCCGTAAAAATATAGTTTTCCAGACACAAGGCTCGCAAGGCAAGCATGATGTTATTATTACACATTTTCGGTCTGACTCATAAAAATTGACGTCAATCTAAGAAATGCTCAAAGTTGCTCTTTCTCTTCCCACTAAGTAACAATAGAAAAAGACAGGTATAGAAATATTTGGTAATTAATTTAAGTAAGCAAAAATCAACGATTACCAAGAGTAAAGCCATGGCAGCTCAGGGATCCTAATACCACAGTTCGCAACTTTGACGCCTTAGTACCACAGAACAGCACTTAATATTGTGATGACTTTAAAAAAAATTAAGTGTTGACTTAACAAGCGATCGACGATAAAATAAAAAATTCTGTTAAAATTATATGGCGAACGAGTACAGAATCCACCTGATGGTAAGTGGATGATATAGCCAACAGAAATCTAGTAAAAAAATTCAGACGCACACCTGAAAACTAATATGGAACGGTCTGTATCCAGTAAAAAGGGTTTCCGTTTCTCTCCACTCACCATCAGAAACACAGTAGTATTAAGTTACTATTTTACAGTCTTTTTCTGTTAGAGCGTGTCCCTACCCCGGTCAAGCCGACTCATTCGTCTAACAACCATAACATATCTGCAACATGGCTCTACCACATAAAACTGATATACTAAATATATTTTGAGCAGAAACGATTTTTTTATTACGCAATCGGACCCTTCCTAGAACGGTAGGCGTTTGCTGATCTGTATCCCTTTTATAATTCAACGGTTGAAATTGCAGTCAACAATTTCATACGTGCCAGCGGATAACGAAATCGGGTTGTGTGCTATAATTCTTAAACCGATCAATTGTAGATAACGCTATTTTATTTATCCTCAGCTAGTTAAATTCCACAACTGGACTTGTTCCACTTTCGCTGTACGGATTTGCAGTAGAATCTGGTACTCCAATCGTCGAACTCTGACACTGCTCCTCGTCACTGGTCTGGTTATTTTACGTCTGGCATAAACGAGATGGTTATAACCATCGATATATATGTACTACGCACCAGATTTCGCATTCCGAACATTGACTATGTTCAACTGAACTGTACTGCAATCCGTACAAACTAAATATTGCGTAAATTGAAGATTTGTGAATTCCATAAGACAATTATTATTAAATTTTATTTAGAAATATGTTTGATTAGGTTAAAATAAGATATTTTATATTAAATTCTTATATTTATTTTATATTAATATCTTATTTTATATTAAATTAAAGTCTTCGCGCATGTGCGACTCTACTATCGCCCGCGCATGCGCGAGCCATAGAGTAGGGCACAATTTTTGTTTGGAATAGCTTCTCTAGTACGTAGTACATATAACTCAATGGTTATAACGCTATCTATTGGAAGACATTGGATGATTCTTACTTTTCTGTCTCTTGCAACACCCACGGGTTGAAGTGTGATGCATAGTATCACATCAAACCACAATAAGGCGACTCGACTCAGTACCTACAGACACCGGCAATATTCGGTTTCCTATTTTTCTTACTTATGACATTAAGAAAATAGGAAACCGAATACTGCCGGTAGTACTGTTAAATTTTGATATCCTTGATATCTATATCATTAAAAAATATTTATGGTGAACAAAGTAACTTATTAATTCGTTGAAACATTAAGATGTGTACTGAGTAGTGGCAGTGTAAGAATATCCGCTACTTCATATCGTCACTTGTTTGTTTAAGAATAAGCAATAAACTGAAATTAAAACACGAAATAGTACAAATATTAATAATATTCCTAATATTATTAAAAATACTGCGGTTGCCAATTTGCCTGCCAGGTATTACAACCATATCAAAAACGTCTATAAGGCAATCTATGGAAGGGGCTTATAGCCGTAATGGAATGGAAATAAATTAAGATATGGCTACAAATATTGCAGTTTCCCTCTGTCACCTCTTACTGTGGACCCTTTAACGCTGTTACTGCACGTTCCGTCGATTATTGTCGAATTATTGAGTAAAAGTGCGTATGTGCGTATGCAGCCTCAACAGAATGTCCCATATATTATGCTACTATTTTAAGCTAGTATTTTGTGAAAGCATCTCAATCTTCTCTCAAGCAGGCCATATTAAGAAGTATTAACAGCTTAATTCTTACAGTTGGTATAGAATTTTTACTTTAAATTACTATTTTTCCGATGTCCACATAATATTTAACGATATAATTATTTACTGAAAATATCTATAAGAAAGAGAGGATAAGGAAGAGAGTGACCCATGCTTAGTAGTAGACTTTCACGAGCTGATAAATGTGAAATAAAACAACCAAGTAGCACACAGCACGAAGTAGATGAAGCCAGCTATAAGGGCGTGAAGAGAAGGAAGAAAATAAATTAGCAGTGCAATGGACATAAATAATTACTACTTTTTTATAGGGTAGGGGTGACAAACGAGCACACAGTCCACCTGAAAGTAAGTAACCACTTACAATCAGGTGGACTGTGTGCTCGTTGCTGAGGTCCATAGACATGTACAGACTCCTTGATAACGAATCAAAATGCAGATGCGTTGTCACCCGCGAGGACTAAGATGAAATGCCTCGTTTTCAGTAAAAATTGTCACCGGTTCTCTAAACTCACCATACGAAACACAGCAGTGTTAAGCTGCTATTTTACGCTGGTATTTTATGAGAACGTGGTCCTTCCCTGGTCGAGCCGACTCATTCGTGCTATAACTATACCAATAATATAGCTGCAGCATGGCTTTAACACGTAAAGAAACTACTGCAACCATACTTACCAAAAAACTGCAAATAACTTCCAATAAAAAGGTCACAAACGCATTATCATCTCTGAGAACTTATATGGAATATCTTACAGTCACAAAATGAAAACATCGTGAGAAACGTATATGTCTAAGAAATCAAAAATAATATTTGGAGTACACGTTGTGAAGTCCACCAAGACATATAAGTCGGCATAGTCTTCTTTACTGCAAAATCCTCTCAACATACATTAAATCTTTTTATATACAGACGTTCCTCTTATACTGTTTGGTATGGGGAACAAAACGCCGGAGTAAACTCAAATAAATCCCGACTAACCCGTCAACCTAAGCCGCGGTTTAAGGCCGCTTAGTTACAACCGCGTGGCTCGTCTCGATAATATTTGTGGGTTCGTTTTGTTTACACGAGAACATTATTACTTTTTACGAAAAAAAAAATCTTTATTACTATATTTTTGAATAATCCTCTATTCTCAATTCATAAATATTAATAATATTTATTTGAAAACAAAATTGAAGATATTGCATGGCTATAGAATGATATAAGAGGTTTCTTTACATACCTGGATTTCCTTGGCCTTTCATCCCATTGGTGTTGTATGAGGTGACTATGTAAAACCTTAGAAAGATCCCATGGTTGCTGATAGATGTATAACCATCTTATTTAAGCAAGATGTAAAATGTCTAGACCGGCGACGAGTGAAAGGTGATAGCTCCCGCCAAGTTTGGCGATATTTCACTTAATTGGAATGGCCCATGTTCATTGCAATGTATTGCAGTGATTTTTATATAGGATAAGGGTGACAAGCGAACACACAGTCCACTTAATGGTAACTGGTTGGTGTGACCCATAGACATATAAATCTATTCTCGATAACGAATCAAAATGCAGATGCGTTGTCATTCGTGAGGACTAAGACTAAATGCATCGTTTCCAGTAAAAAGGGTCGCCGGTTCTCTACACTAACCATACGAAACACAGCAGTGTTAAGCTGCTATTTAACGCTGGTATTCTGTGAAAGCGTGGTCCTTCCCCGGTCGAGCCGACCCATTCGTGCAACAACTGTACTATTAATATAGCTGCAGCATGGCTCTACCACGTTGATATAATTTATAACCAGAAACAATTATTTGCAGGCAATACAAATACTCGATCCATGGGAGAGCCACTGCAACACGGAGTCGTTATAGTTACCACGCTTAGTAGATGGATTAGCAATCCATTTTTATTTTAGTTGTAATTTTAAGACGCTGCTGCCCGGCTATTGGTTTGTTTGCCCTGTCGCCTCTTACGACATCCACGGGACAATTCGGGTTAGCAGCCTTTCGGCGTCACTACGTAGCTTATACTGAATTATTATAAGTAACGTCATCGTGATAATAAATTTAATTATCACACTTAACTTTGATAGCCGTGTTAACTCAGGGGATTGGCGCTAACCGTAATTTCACAAAACACGAGCGACACGGGTTCGAACACCGCCCTGTATGAAATTGTTAAATGCAATTTTAATGCTAATTTAGCATGCCGTGATGAAGAAAACATCGTGAGGTGACCTGCATACCTGAAGACATGACTTCCGCCAAACTCTGAAGCACGGACGACTAATAGATCAATAACCCTCAAAAAAATGAGAGGAGCCTCGCGGCGGGACGTATATTAGACTGGTACCGCTACCGTTATAGCCTTTCAATATCCACTGCTGAACATAGGCCTCCCCATAGATTCTGCTTCATAGGATGCATAGTTGCTTCACTTCGGAAGCAGTGCTTAAATTTTAGTAATTATTAGGAAAATGTTGCCGATCTCCTAATTTGTTTCCCTCTGTCGCCTCTTACGAAACTCACGGGTTGATATGGGGTAATAGATATTCTTACACCGCCCCTTCTCGGTATTATAGACTGTAACATATTTTTTTGTTTGATTGTTTTAATTGACAACAATAGGATAAATGTTCTTGAAAACATTAATTGGATTAACTTAGTTTATTATTATTATATTTTCTTCCAATTTTATAAGCTGGTTAGTGGTGCTTCAGCTGAAAGAAAACATTTAAACTACTTCTATTCCTGGACTTCAAAGAGGTAAATAAGATTAAAAAGGTTAAATTATTTATCCGAGATCCGAGTAAGAAATAAAAACCACTTCACCACTAATCTCAACAGCACTACTCCCTACACCATTAAACTGAGGCATCACCGTCGATAATAAGACATGTTTTTATCAGGAGAATTAGACTCAGGGACTTAGCGGTGAGGTGACGGAGGGGAGATAAATAATTTTAACATCTGTAATGTAATGGATTTCCGCAAAGTAACAACTGATTCTGTTAATTATCTAAAAATAAATGTCTTACATTTATTCTACAATCATCCAATCGGAAGTAATAATGTTTATGCGTCTAACTTTGCGGTAATCTAATTAAATAAATGAGTTAGTTCGTCATTGCTTCTTGATTAATTATAGTTTAGTGAGATCAAGGTAGTCGTTAACACATAAAAATAATTACATAAATATTAGATTTTCAAAATCCAATCTAGTTGTTGATTATAGTCCGCTATCCCTGTCATCGCGTGGGTGTCGTAATAGGCAGTAGTATCGTGGGTGCAAGATAGAGGGTAATTAAAATAGGTATATAACTATAGGCATATATAATATAATTAATAGGTATATATAATTAAATATAATTAAAACAGGTATAAAGGATAGGCCCTATAAACCGTTTGACCGTACAGATCAACGACCCTCTGTCGCCGAACACCGAACCTACAACCCCTGTGTCTGTAGACACAATTTATGACGTCGCGTCCACCGCGCCTTTCGCGATGTCCACCCGCGGCCCCTCTCCGGTCTTCTCGGATACCGAATCAGGCTCCGAAATGGAGACGGACTGGTGTGTCTCGCGCAAGCCCGAAGACGAAGGCTTCACCCTCGTCTAGGGCAAAAAGTGCAAACGCGCAGCCCAAAAAAGGTAGCCGAACCTAACTCAGTCTTCGCCCCACCACCAATCCGACGACCCACTAGAACCTGTGACTGTCGACAAAGTCACAGATGTAATTAAAAGCCTTAAAAAGAAATCAGCACCCGGCCTCGATGACATTAGCAACAGTGTACTGAAATCTCTATCCGCGCCACTAGTATTCCTCCTAGTTGGCATATTCAACGATCTTCTTTCCAGCTGCCTTCACGGATGCATGGAAAGAGGGAGACGTAATAGGAATACCGAAACCGGGGGAACCGCACAAATTGTCTCTAGTTACAGACTAATTAGTCTCTTCAGTACACTGGGGAAAGTTTACGAGCAACTTATATTGAATCACTTTCGTAAGTACGTCTTCACCAACAAACTTCTTCCAGATGAGCAGTTCGGTTTCAGACCCGAACATTTGTGCACCGACCAGTTACATTGCCTCACAGAATACATTCTGAAAGGATTTAACCTCCAAAAATAAATAGATGAACCACCATAACCGGTGCCCTTTTCGTCGATGTCGCAAAAGCGTTTGAAAAAGTCTGGTACGACGGCTTGCTTAACAAGCTGTATAAACTCAAAGTGCCTGATAGGCTCATCCACATCATTAGAGCCTTTCTTGCCAATTGCCACTTTCGCTATCGAATAGATGGTACTCGCTCTACAAAGCATCCTCTCAAGGCTGGAGTCCCACAAGACTCCGTCCTCTCCCCACTACTCTTCACATTCTTCACGAATGACATTCCGAAGGAACCGATAGTGAATACTGCTCTTTTTGCAGATGACACGGCACTTTTTATCAAAAAAACCTCAAAACATACCCCACTAAGATGCTTCAAACAGCCGTCAAACGCCTAGGCGGTTGGTTCCGCTTATGGAGAATCGAAGTGAATCCTGAGAAAAGTGTAGTAATACGATTTCAAAGAATCTCCACTTTCAATCGTCAAATCAGCAACCCCAAGAAATCGTTAAATCGTTAAATTAATCGTTCGTCCTATTTGGAGGGAGATCAGACGTGGGGTTCTACAGAGCTCTGTGCTTGATCAATTACTGTGGAACCTCGCATACCATGCGGTTCTGCGAGTCGACCTTCCCGCTGGCGTAAATATCGTGTGCTATGCCGACGACACCTTGGTGATCGCCAGCGGGATAACTTTCGAGAGCGCCAAGGAGCTCGCCGTACTTGGGGTGAAAGTCGTTGTCGCCAAAATCCACGAGTTGGGTTTAGAAATAGCGCCTCACAAGACCGAGGCCCTATGGTTCTATAAATTACCACGGGGCAGGGAACCACCCGACTCGTGCGTTCACGTGGGTAGGTCCGAAATTAGTGTGGGGAGGTACATGAAGTACCTAGGCCTCCACCTTGACATTCGCTGTGGTTTCGAAGAACATTTTGAGCGCCTAGACCGGGAGTTATACGGTCCGTAGCTCTATATGGAGCACCTGTAGAACTAATATTTACAGTGTCAAGCGGAGGATGGCCATACGGATCGTACAAGGATACCGCACTATATCCTTTAAGGCGGCGACAATCCTGGCTCGATTTCCACCACTAGATATACTGGCGGAAATGAAAGGCGGAAGACTCACCTACAGACTTACACAGATAATTACCGGACATGGGTGCTTCGGTGATTATCTGTGTAATATCGGACGTGAGGTGACGGTGAACTGCTTCCACTGTGGTGGACGGGGCCAAGACTCCGCTTCCCATACGCTCGCAGTATGCCCAGCGTGAGAACGGGAGCGGACAGTTCTGGTGAACCGCATTGGACGGAACCTCTCCCTGCCAGCAGTCGTGTCGGCGATGCTGAGCGGGGATTCGGCGTGGAGGGCCGTAGCCACCTTCTGTAAATCTATTATGATTCAGAAGGTGGCTTCTGAGCGGGATTGGGCGAGGGCGGATCCCGCGCGGAGACGACGCCGCCAAGGCGTTCGTCACGGTCCTCCTCTTGAAAACTGTGTTCTCCTACCAGAAACGGGGCCTCCGGGGTTGCAGACGCTTGGGGCGGGGGTCTCGAACGTCTAGTTATGTGACCCCCGAGGAGGACGATGACTCGGAAGTAGTCTCGAGACATCGTGATAGCACTGCTAGGATGCTGGGGCAGCAATTACTGTCCCCGGGACGTGCTATAAGTGTAGGAAAGCGAAGGAGGGGCCCCGGTTGCGTTCCAAACGGAGATCCCGGGACCCCTCGTATACGCTGATGGTGATTACCGTGGTGTTTTAGCCGGTATGAGTGCGGCATAACCTTTTCGATGCCCCCGCAGCGGAAAGTATCCATGAGGATTTCCTCACGTAAAAAAAGGTAAGATTATCCTACACGGCCTCCAGATTCCCTGGCAACCAACGGCCAAATACCTAGGAGTTACATTCAACCATGGTATGACATTCGCGAAGTCAGAAACCGTGCAAAATTCGTCACTAGTTGCCTCCAGCCGCTAGTTAACAGCAAGACCAAACTGTTCTTAAGACACAAGCTCCACCTTTATAAAGCGTGCGTAAGACCCATCATATCCTACGCAAGCATCATTTTCGCGCACGTAAGCTACAGTCATTTGTACTAACTCCAAGTTATCCAAAATTGATTCATTCGCATAGCAACTGGAGCCCGGTGCTACCAGCGAAACTCCAACCTACACAGAGACTGTCAACTTCCGACGATCTCTGAATACTTCAAGGATATGTCTCGGCGCTACTTCGAGGGGGCCGAGACACAGCCCAACCTACTAGTGGTAAATACAGCCTCCTACGCTCCGACTCCGAACGTTACGGAAACCCTCCGATTGCCCCGCAACGTTCTAATCGAACCTCCTGTTCCGCTAGAATCCGACCACCGAAATGTCACTGGCCTGACACACTCCAACACTACACAATTACCTAGTGCCGCAACCACAGTTATGATAACAACGAATGGAACGCAGCTAGTCCGCAAACGGGAGCGCCGCACAACCCTCCACACCACGTACACACCATTCAACCGCATACCTGGGCGGTTCTCACTGCCCAGAACATCGAACGATACGAGTTAGCCGTCAGAGCTGGGGCCCGACACCCTCTGTTCGGACGGCCGTTAGATAACTCATCCATGTTAAATTAATGTGATCACTGAACTGATTTTAGTGTAAGGCTTTCGCAACGTTGCACTAAAATCTATCCCATTATGGTCCGAGAGCTCATGACGCATTTTTCATGAAGTGTTTGATGCATCATGAAACTTTGTTGAAAAGTATCAGTCGACTCAATAAGCAGGTATATGACTGCCTGCCTGGCCTACCTGGGTACACCTGGTAAAGCGCATACAGGTTAGTCGCAAAAAAAATTGCTCAAAAAAGTGTTTTATTCAATCTGCCATTTTTACGCTTTTTTTGGAATTTTTGAAAATACAACTGATGTAGTTTGCCTCTATGTCAACCCCTTCAGAAGTGTCTGGCATAATTGTTGCTTAAATCTTTATCAACATAGCTGACGGGCAGTCATTATTATTATTTAAATCAAACACTTTTTTCGCACATAGGCGACCGTCGTTCTTTGTCGCACTAATTACAACCCGTAGCACATTTGTCTCCTATCCACGCAAGATTTGTTTAAATACTAGCTGTTCCCCACGACTTAGTCCACGTGTAATTTAGGGTTTTTTTTGCGCGGAATCCTATTAGTTTTTCTAAAATAAAAGTAGCCTATGTTACTCTTTATAACATCAACTATCTGCCAGTAAAAGTCCTGTCATAATCGGTCCTTTACATTTTTTTTTTATAGGATAAGGGTGACAAACGAGCACACAGTCCACCTGATGGTAAGTGGTTGCTGCGGCCCATAGACATCTACATCTATCCTCTATTACAATTCAAAATGTAGATGCGTTGTCACCCGTGAGGACTAAGATGGAATGCCTCATTTCCAGTAGAAAGGGCCTCCGGCCACCTGCACTCACCAAGCGAAACGCAGAGGTGAACCTCTACTTCACGCTGGTTTTCTATGAGGTTCGAGCCGGCCCATCCGTGCGACAGCAAAACCTGCCGCGTGGCTCTACCACTGTTAACAACATTAAAAACAGACACTTTAATTTTATTTATTTGTATAGACTTTTAAATTATTAACCCCCGGAGAAACTGTCTGCCCTTTTGTGAGAATTTTTATCATATCTAATAAACACGCTGTAAAAATGGAGATTGAATCAAACACTTTTTTTGGAATTTTTGAAAATACAACTTTGGGGTAGTCTGCCCCTATGTCAACCCGTTCATAAGTGTCTGCCATTTTGTTTCTTAATTCTCTATCAAAATAGCTGCTGGGTAGTCATTATTATTATTTGAATCAAACCCTTTTTTTGGGCAAATTTTTTGTACGAGGTGTACCTAGTTAGGCCAGGCAGACAGTGATATACCTGCTTATTCAGTCGACTGATACTTTTCAAGAAAGTTTCATGATGCATCGTACAATTCATGAAAAATGCGTCAAGAGCTCTCGGACCATTAAAAACTATCCCCTGGCCTGATTGTCTGGGTGAAGAAATTTCTGAGTGAACGGTCTCTCCGGGTCGTCGTCGATGGCTGCTCATCCGATACTGTGGCGGCTAACGCCGGTGTTCCTCAGAGGTCCATTCATTCCGCAACCCTCTCCCTTCTGCACATAAATAATCTGCTCATTTCCGGTATCTATGGGTATGCAGACGACAGCACAGTTGTGGAGAGATACCAACTAAGTGACCGGGCCAGTCGGAATCAAATCCAGTCAGAAAGAGAGGCTATGATTGAGCGTGTGAATATCACACTACAGTCAGTCTCTGAATGGGGCGATGCCAATCTCGTGAGATTTAACGCCACCGAAACACAAGCGTGTCTTTTCACCGCTAAAAGGAGCCCGCTCACCGTGGCTCCTACTTTCCAGAATGTACTCCAAGGAGTACACTGACCGCCTTCAGTTGTTAGAGGTTGAATTTTCTCCGAACCTCAACTATGGGTGGTTCATTGAGTGCAGAGCCAAAGCAGCCGCAAGGAAACTTGGTGTACTTGCAAGGATGCTGCGGTACTTCACGCCGGGGCAGCTTCTTACCTTATATAAAGCGCAAGTCCGGTCGTGCATGGAGTACTGCTGTCACATATGGGCTGGTGTATAGCAGTTTTTTTTTAACATAACATATAAATGTATTTAGATGTAAGTATAAAAGATGAAAAATCTTGTCTTGTCAAAACAGAGACCGATAAATTTAATTTAGATTTAACATGGTATTTGTACTGCACCAAATTTTTTTCTTTTTTGCCACAAATTGATAACAAATTAATTTTGTTCACTAACAATGGCGATATTCTGTCACTTATACAGATTTTAGTTGTACTATGACTGTAATTTTTTTTTAGTTTTTATCACTCTCATTGACAGAAGTCATAAAACTACTGTATTTATAAAAGTGTAAAATGACACCATAAGAATACGTTTTAGAAGAGAGTTTGCATACACCATTGTCTAGAAATAAGATAATAGTGATACTATCTTAGAGTTATATAAGCAACGGACAGCATGAAAAAACAGCTTCTATACAGCTTTAATGATAAAATCAGATTGAAGTGTTACAAAATACTTTAAGTTGTATACTAGAATTTTCATATTCTGATTAAGAACCCTAATACTAACTAATGATAATAATACAGTCTATATTAGATCCCATTATACAGCTCAAGCTGTATAATAACTCATAAACCACTCTTATAAGGATTTAACCTATTTTCAACACTCTTATACGCATTTAAAATAACTCTTAGTTCTATGTGAGCTGGTATATTGATGTTCATGCTGAAGCTCTACTACAGCCCAATATCAGGAGGATACTGGGCCTAGCAACAAGATGCTTCACTTATGCAAGTGTAGAGTAAGTCCACCGAGGACCAAGCACGTCCGTGCACATGCATTAAGGCCGCATATATACCACGTGTATGTATTGTATTAAATAAATAAATAAACGAAATATAGGAAGTGCCGCGTAATTTCATGTGAAGCCCAAACCAAGCCCAAACCATGCTCAAATTATTGTAATAATAAGCACTCACGTACACGATATCATCTTCATCATTATAAAACTTCACAAGTCTACTGCTAAACATAGTTCTCTCCCACAGAAAACCTGAAGCTTGGTCCTGAGGCTATATGCATCTTAATTCATTTGCTAAATTTTATATCTCGTCATTTTAAAACAGCATTAGGAGCGTATGTGTATCCAACAGTGAACTTTCACGGGGTATTAATGAAAGAAAGAGGAGAGATGTGTGCGTGAGTGAATATCAAGAAATTGCGCATGGTTTCGGCGTCACTTGTAATGTACACAGCGCATGGTCTTTCTTTGTTTGTCTGAGTTTACTAATTTTTCTTTACCTCATATGTGTGAATCTTTAATATAATGCCTTAAAGTGCAGTTCATAATTTTATTGGCGCCAGTGGGGATCGTACTAGGGTTACCCGCATAGGTACTATGAAATTTCATGTCGTAAATTAACTACGGAGCTACCGCAGCTAAATTTGACTACTGCATGGCACAGTGTCTACATAAATTGCAGCGCTGAGAGTCATGGGTACGAATCCCACACAGAACAATTATTTGTATGGCCCAAAAATAATTGTTCCGGATCTAGATGTTTGTCCTTATAAAATTTATGTAGGTGATCTGCCTCTACGATACCGGGGAAAATTCTAGGGTAGGGGTGATTTTTTTTTAAAGAGAAAGAGAAATTAGTAGGATGCTAAGTGGTAAGACACTTTTCCTTGCCCAATAGTTAATCTGGGTAAATACCACTATTTTACCTATAAAGTAAAGTAAAGAAAAGTTGCAGCCTATTTACTTCCCACTACTGGGCACAGGCCTCCTCTCATTTGTAAGAGGGATTTAGGGCAAGGAAATATCCGGCGCGCTACCCCCAATGCCTGATGGCGTACTTCACATGTTTTCGAAATATTTTTTTTCTTTTTTCCTCACGATGTTTTCCTTGACCGCCGAGTACGTGGTAAATCAGCACTTAAAATTGCAATTAACAGTTTCATTAGTGACGGCGGGAATCGAAAACGGGTTACTCGCGTACTGTGAAGCTTACAGCGAGCGCTAACCGTCTGAGTTACCACGGCTTCTGAGCTACCACGGCTATATTTTTTTATATTTTACCTATATCTGTTACCAAATAAAAGTGCTTGCACTGATGTTTTTTTTAAAGGATAGGGTGACAAACGAGCACACAGTCCACCTGATGGTAAGTGATTGCTGTGACCCATAGACATCTACATTTTAACAGTGGTAGAGCCACGCGGCAGCTTTTGCTGTCGCACGGATGGGCCGGCTCGAACCGGGGTGGTACCACGACCTCACAGAAAACCAGCGTGAAGTAGAGGTTTACCTCTGCGTTTCGCTTGGTGAGTGCAGGTGGCCGGAGGCCCTTATTGCTGGAGATGAGGCATTCTATCTTAGTACTCACGGGTGACAACACATCTAAATTTTCATTTGTAATAGAGGATAGATGTAGATGTCTATAGGCCGCAGCAACCACTTACCATCAGGTGGACTGTGTGCTTGTTTGTCACCCTTATCCTATAAAAAAAATCTACATTTATCCTCAATAAAGAATCAAAATGCAGATGCGTCGTCACCCGTGAGGACTAAGATGGAATGCCTCTTTTCAAGTAAAAAGGGTCGCCGGTTCTCTACACTTACCATACCAAACACAGCAGTGTTACGCTGCTATTTTACGCTGGTATTCTGTGAGAGCGTGGTCCTTCCCCGGTCTAGCAGACCCATTCGTGCTACAACTATTCTATTAACATAGCTGCAGCATGGCTCTACCACGTACAGAAATATCCGGTCTAAAGGATATATATATATGTATAGAGCCATTACAGACTGTGAGGAAACCTAGTCCTCAAAAGTACCATGTATCAGTAACCTTCTTGGTTTATAGTAGGTTGTAGGTGTCCATGTACTGCAGTTGTCACTTAACATCAAGTCAACTATAAGTTTGTCAGTTCAGTTTTACAAAGACAAGAGTTTTTATTATCAATTTTAGTCGTACTGGCATCTGACTTCAGAGATCCATTTAGTGCATCATAAAGAAAAGTGTTATATTTATGATTATGAAGTGTTATAGTTAACTCTCTAAAAATGTTCCGATCTCGCCCATTTTATAAACATTTACCAAGTTGTAAAATTATAACATTTCCTATTTAATGACGTAACTGATCGAAATCAATCAATCCACATTCTCCAAACAGCTAGTTTAGTAACACTACAAAAATAAATCTAGGTTCTAAGTGTGAATGAAAGTGGTGTTTGCATTTGCATAGTTTTAATTCAGCTTAGCCATTCGATCAATCAATGCCAATTTGTTTTGCAGCGGCTTTTACCTCTGCAGTTATAATCTCTGGCAGCATATTTCTGTCTTGACGGAACGCGGGAAATCAGTCTCACTTAATCTCTTACAGCGCGAGGCCGCTTGGAAATGGTGTACGTCCGCGCAAACTCTGTACGACCGCGGTTCAACGTTTAGTGCTCGTAAAAGTGACTTCGAAAATTACATAACAGTGAAAAATACACATTAAAAATTATAAGTGTATTTTTTTATTCTTTGGTATATTAAACTAAAAACCGACATTTGTAATTTTTCGGCTGTTGATTAAAGGTGACGAAATTAACGAACATTCTGCAATGAAGTTTATTCGAAAGTAAGTGTTAAAATTAAATTTTTAAATTATTTTTTTTGCATTTCATTTAAATATTTTTAATTAAATTAAAGTATTTTGTACTGATAAATTTACGTGAGCTTACTATTAATTTATTCAAAAGTGTAAAAATACGATACACTGGAAATTAACATTTTTTATTGTGAACGATAAACAAAAAACAATTGGGGTTATATCGGCATGTAATTAAACTGATTTTAATTAACATTTTAATTAATTACTATCAGTTTTTAATACTGGCTGGATAATTTAAAAAAAAATCATTGTTATGTATAGATTACAATGAACAGTAATGATAATATTTATTTTAAAATAAGCTAAATACAATAAAAACATATTTAAATAAAGGAAACAAAATTTTTCATTCCACTAATAAGAATTTATTTGTTACTTTCCCATTGTTGCAAGCTAAATTATACCATTGAATAACATTTCATAATATTACACTAAAGGTCTGATTTTTCAATAATCAGATAAAACTTAATCATAGGATAAAATAAAATATACTCAATTATGATGTAATTACTCCATAAAATACATAATATTTACATTTAACATAGTTGTATAAATAAAATCATTCAATTTATTGACCTTTTTATTCAGTCAGGTTATAATTTATTTGATGGATAACTTCCAATAAACCAAGCCGTTGGTTGTTGGTGCCGTAAAAGGCGATAGTGGAATCCGAAACGGGAGATAGGTCGCAGCATTTGATTGATAAAAACTTTATAATAATTTAAAAAGAAATTGGTAGTCAACCCGCTTGCCAAGCGTGGCAACTATGGCAAATAAACCAACCCCCTATGTGGAAATTTATGGGGAAGGCCTCTGTTCGGCTGTGTTGTTTTGCTCGTAATGCATGAATGAAATATGACGAATAAAATTAATCTAATAATTGGAAAATCATTCATCAACCCCTAAATGGATTACAGATTAGACGATTCTTTTGCGATATAAAGCTAACATAATATTTAAGAAATATAATATGCATTATTCAAAATTTATGTTGGACAATAATTGTAATTCAGTATAATTATAATATAATAATTATAATTATATGCAAATTATAATGAATACATAAAAAAGAAACACATTAATCAATATTCATTACATTTTTTCTCGTCACAATTAAATTGCTTTTGTACGAGTGTGTGATGAATCGCAGCTGCATCACGAACGGAAAATTCGACCGGCGAAGGATAATACTTTAAATTTAAAAATTTTGTACAGCCGACTTCATTATAAGTTTTTAAGAGTAACTCAAAAACTATTGGACTGACCTTGATCAAATTAGGACCACATGAGAAGTTCCAGCTTTCAAATAAAGAAAGAATCATCGAAATCGGTTCACCCAGTAAAAATTTATAAGGTAACACACATAAAAAAACATACAGTCGAATTGAGTACCGTCTCCTTTTTGGAAGTCGGCAGAAAATAGGAGAATGATGTTGTGGTGTTTACTGGTAAAGGAAATTTTCACTCTTAATAGATAATACACTACAAAACCATATAGTATTGGTATAATAATATGCACAACCACAAAACGTCCCTTGGGCGTCGTAATGTTAGGATGGCTCGACTTGGGTCCTTTATAAAAAAGATAATTTTTACTGCTGCAAAACTAATTTCATTTAATCACACATCATCGGAATTTTATACGTTGGAAGAAAGTTGTGTACCGAACAAAGGTAAGAGTTTGACTGCTTACATTATATGAAAAATCACTTTTGTATACTTTACATAGCTTACAATAGAAATTAATTGCTTATACATGGGATCATGGCGATGAGCTGTGGTAGCTCAGATGGTTAGCACTCGCGGTAAATTTCACAATACGCGAGCAACCCGGGTTCGATCCCCGCCGGCACCAATGGAATTGTTAATTGCAATTTTAAGTGCTGATTTACCACGTGTTCGGCGGTGAAGGAAAACATCGTGAGGAAACCTGCATGTCTGAGAAAAAGAAAAAAAAATTTCGAAGACATGTGAAGTTCGCCAACACGCATTGGGGCAGCGCGGCGGCTAATTCCTTGCCCTAAAAACCCTCTCAGAAATGAGAGGAGAGGAGGAGGAGGAGGCTGTAACTTTACTTTACTTTTACATCGGTTCATTATAGTAAGATGCGACAGAAAGTAGCAAACCAGGTATGAGCAGCTTCTTTTTAATAACAACTCGAAAAATGAAACTGGTTGCCAACCCGTTCGCCAAGAATGCAAACTAGGGCAAATATCCCTATGAGGTAGTCAATGCGTTGATATATTAGGTACACTGTGTGTGTTTATCACCCTTACTCTATATACAAACATTCTGTATACTAAACATTAAACTGCTAGCTAGGGGAAGGACCGCGCTCTCAAAGAATCAGCGTAAATTATTTGAGAGCGCGGTCCTTCCCCGCTCGAGTCGTCGTGCTACAAACACAATATAACTGCTGCGTGTATAAATACCATTTAATGTAAGATTAACAGAGAAATGTTTTTTATCACGTCACAAAAAGATTGGTGCAAAATACCCTGAGATGAGTAGAGTCGCTAAATTACAAGTAAAAGGTAATATGCAATAATTTATTGAATTATAATTTAAACAATAATTTTAAGTAATATAAAAATTAACATGACATTTTTTTAAACTGAAATGACAAACGATCTTGCAGTCCACCCGATGGTATGTGGATTTTTCTTTAAGTAAGGAAGGGGCAAACAAGCTTGCGACTCACCTGATGTGAAGTGACTACCGCCACCCGTGAACAGCTGTAACACCAAGGGAATTGCAGGTGCTTTTTCGGCCTTTAAAAAAAGAAGGTTCTTTTCTGCTTCTTTTCTGATTCTTTTCTTGAAGATTACTAAGTCGTATACGTGTGATTTTACAGTCCATGTCACCTGTAGGTAACTTCAAATAAGGAAGGTTATAGATTCATTGTCATATCTGAGGACTAAGATTGAAAAACTCACAGATTTTAATTTGACTCTATATACCCTAAAGACCAGATCATAATAGGGAGACCAAATTGTTTGCTTCATTGTTCGTAATTCACACAGCAAAGGAGTTGAATAATTTGCAGGCATCTGTCTTTCCTTTTGGATTTCAATGAGGCTAAGAGAGCTATTATCTAGGCAAGAATAAAAACGGTTTTTATTAATCCAAGTCAATGTGATTTAATTAAAGTAAAAACCGACGTCAAAAAATAAAAAAAGTTAATTAATAATAATTTCTTTAAGTAAAAATGAAATTTAAGTAAAATAAGAATGGCTTGGCTAAATCATGTACTTTATCATCAGATATATTATATAATTTAGACGCCGTAAATAGTAGTCATTGTAATATAACATTAAATAAGATTAATTGTACAAGTTAAAAAAAAATACAGTATTAATATTTTTTCTTTTTTATAGGATAAGGGTGACAAACGAGCACACAATCCACCTGATGGTAAGTGGTTGCTGCGGTCCATAGACATCTACATCTATCCTCTATTACAATTTAAAATGTAGATGCGTTGTCACCCGTGAGGACTAAGATGGAATGCCTCATTTCCAGTAAAAAGGGCCTCCGGCCACCTGCACTCACCAAGCGAAACGCAGAGGTGAACCTCTACTTCACGCTGGTTTTCTGTGAGGTCGTGGTACCACCCCGGTTCGAGCCGGCCCATCCGTGCGACAGCAAAAGCTGCCGCGTGGCTCTACCACTGTTAAAAACGCATTTTTTTATATATTTTTTTCATTTCTGCGACGTAATAACGTAATAAACACTATTCTTAACCTGTGAGCGATCTTTTTACCGTCGGCATATTCGGCTATTTTATATTTTTCTGCAGCAGAATTTTCTTATAATGTGAAACACGTTTAAAGTTTGCGTTAAAGTAATTTCATAAACAAAATTCGTTTAAAACTTAAAACTATTTTTCGGTTTTTTCATTACACGCGGCCAACGAGCAAACAGTCCATTTAAAGAACTGATGACTAGATATTTACATCTCAATAAAGAATTAAAATGTCTTATGTATAAAGCCTCTTTCGTACCATTAGCAACTCATTAGTATTATATAATATAGAAAAGCAACAGTAATATTACGTTATTTTAATTAATATCACGTCGTAGTAGAGGCATATTAAAAGGAAATAGTTATTTTTCTAGGTGGTAGGGCCACACTCAAATATTCTGAGGCTGCAGAGGAAGGACCTCGCTCCATTAGCTCACCGGGGTAAAATTGCCGCTTAATAATGCTTTCATATAGTGAGTTTAGTGAACCGGAGACCGTTTATTCTAGTGACAAGGAATTCCATCTTATTAAGTCCTTAGAGGTGAAAAAGCATCTTTTTTTATAGGATAGGATGATAAACGAGCAAACAGTCCACCTGATGGTAAGTGCTTGCTGTGGCCCATAGACATCTACATCTATCCGCGTTTGCGAATCAAAATGCAGATGCGTTGTCACCCGTGAAGACTAAGTTGGAATGCCTCTTTTCCAATAAAAAGGGTCTCCGGATCTCTACACTCACCATACGAAACACAGCAGTATTAAGCTGCTATTATGCGCTGGTATTATGTGAGAGCGTGGTCCTTCCCCGGTCGAGCCGACCCATTCGTGCTACAACTATACTACTAATATAGCTGCAGCATGGCTCTACATTTTACATTTGAATTCTTCGAGATCGAAATTAGATGTAGGTGTCTATGGACCACAGCATCCACTACCACCAAGTGGACAACGGGCTTGTATGTCACCATCTATAGAAAATAATGTACAAAGTAGAATCTGTTGCATGTCTCGTAAAATTTCACTTAAACAAAATGTCTGTTTCCTGATTGTGGCAGAACGACTTTTTCAATTACGTGTTAAGGATAACATCTTAAAAAAATAAATTTCTGGTATTTTAAAACTGTGTACTCCCACCTGTAAAATGTGGTTATTACAAAAATATTCCCAAACATCTAACATAAATGTTATATAAATGTTTGTCCAATAATTAACTGCTATAGTTTGTTAACAATAACTCTACTAAAAATAATCATCATTACATCCCTTCACAAGTCTACTGTTGGACATAGGCCAACTAAGGAACGCCACAAAGCACTATTTTTTGTAAATACTTTATAGGTTCAAAGAAATTATTAAACTCCTTTTTTGGACTAAGAAACATTTGTAAATTTATTTTTAATAAATAAATCTAAATTAATTAAGAGAATCATGCGCTATTTTGCGGAAATCCATTATATTAAAGTTGGTAAATATTACCTTGCTAGTGCTGTGGTGTTGGGATGAGTATTGCAGGGGTTAGTGATGACGGGAATTGCACTCTTGAGGGAGGGCGGCAAGTTCTCTTCAAACAAGGTAAGAAACATAATTTTATTTCATTAAGCTGATGAAAGCAAGGTAACTTTTACCAACTTCTACTACAACTCTAAATCTTAACTTAACTGCGTATCTGAGAAATGATAAAAAATATATTTAAAAAAGTAAAAATCTATTTCAATGATAGGTACCACCATACCGCAGCGTAACGGACTATTCGCAACCCAAAACAGAAATAAGATGAGACATGTGGCCAGCAAGGAGACAAATAATGTGTCACATTACATTTTGTTATTATAATTGAATACTTCGTAATTTCTTTATCTGCACCCAAGATAAATCGTCACCATCACAATATGACATAATATGACTGGATGACGTTATCCGATTGGTTGCTGTCTCTATATATTATAATCCATCGGTTTTAAATGCTTGTAGAATATTTGGACACAAGGACAGGAGATCCGACGATATGACTGGTCTGTTGGGAGAGATAGGCAAATTGTGTTGAATGTTACTTGCATAGCCTCTCATCTCAGGTTTTTTTATAGAATAACGGTGCCAAACGAGCACACAGTCCACCTGATGGTAAAAAACATCATCTATCTGCAACAAAGCAATGTTTTTACGCGGTAGAGCCACGCGGCAGCTTTTGCTGTCGCACGGATGGGCCGGCTCGAACCGGGGTGTTACCACGACCTCACAGAAAACCAGCGTGAAGTAGAGGTTCACCTCTGCCTTTCGCTTGGTGAGTGCAGGTGGCCGAAGGCCCTTTTTACTGGAAATTAGGCATTCCATCTTAGTCCTCACGGGTGACAACGCATCTTCATTTTGAATTGTAATAGAGGATAGATGTAGATGTCTATGGGCCACAGCAACCACTTACCATCAGGTGGACTGTGTGCTCGTTTGTCACCCTTATCCTATAAAAAAAATGCTGCAGATATATTACTGGTACAGTTGTAGCATGAATGGGTTAGCTCGACCGGGGAAGGACCATGCTCTCACAGTATACCAACGTAAAATAGCAGCTTAACGCTCCTCTGATTCGTAGAGTGAGTGTAGAGAACAGGAGACCGTTTTTACTAGAAACGAGACACTCCATCTTAGTCCATTTTAATTCGTAATCGAAAATAGATGTAGATGTCTATTGGCCACTGCAACCACTTACCATCAGGTGGACTGTGTTCTCGTTTGTCACCCCTATCTTATAAAAAATAAACTTTATATGTCTGAGAAATATTTCTATCCGGTTTCTTCGTGAAATTTCCTTTACTACTACGAATTTTCTTTGGTGCCGGCGGGGCTCGACCTTCGTTTCAATATCTACTGAACTTATTAAATAATTACAACTTTTACAAACAATTCGAACAAGCTAAGAATTACTGAAATTTAGTTGTGACTTCATTAATTTTGACATCATGAAAAGTGATAAGGCGTGGGTGTACAACGCAGTTCCGGTGACCCGAGTCGAATTTTGCTCAACACAACACAACACAACTTTTATATGGACGGAAAAAAGGTACAATGGAATGTATTGTTAAACCTTTTGAGTTAGGTTAGCGTAAGCGTGACCGACTCTTTCGACTCCGTAGTTCAGAGACGAGGCTAGGTCAAACATTATTGCATCTTGTTCTTGATGTAAATTGTATTGAAATATACTAAAGAATAAGCTTAACAATTATTTTTTTTATTTTTTGCTGTAATCGATAAATTGTAGATTAATAAAAGAGAAGAGTCTGCAGCAAGAAACACTAAAATTCAAAATTAAGAATTTATTACATGTGCCCAACAGTGGTAGATATGAAAGTTACCTTACATTCATTTTAGTGTGGCAGTTATATTAAGGTTCAAGCACAAATGGATCACCCCGATCGGGGAAGGGCGACGCTCTCACAGAACACCAACGTAAAATAGCAGCTATATTATATATATACTGATCTGTTTCGTATAACTTGAGATTATGTTTTATTTTTCTCTGTTTATGACTTTGAATACACTCCTAAGTTGGAAATTATTACCAGGCTACTACGTGCCCGGGCGTCAATCGCAGGCGTAGTTAGTAATTGTGCGAATACACAAATTGGGTATGTGATATTCTTGTCAATTAAAATACTTTTAACGACTAGTCAACAAAAATGTTTATAGTAACCGTATGAGAATATAGTATAGTTAAACATAAAACATCATAGTTTAAGGGCGTTTACACACTGTTTACGATACGGATCCGATCCGGATCCGAGTAAACACAAACCTTGAAAACTCAGTTCGAATTTAGAAATTCGGAAGTCGATTCTAATTAGAGAAATTATGATTGTTGCATATACACTAGAATTTCAAAAGTTTTGACCATTTAGTGCTGTATCGCTTAGACCGCTTACGTCTTTCATTATGTTGTGTTCTCTAAATCGCCATCAAATTTTGGCACTGTTATTATACGTACGGAATATGCAGGACAAATAAAGAGTGGATACACTAACACAACCACCTGCGTGATGGCTCTGATTCGATTCGGAGGAAGTGTGCAAGCGTTAATACAAATAACACTGTATTTGCTTCGGTCCGTGAATATTTTGATCTGAAATGGAGATATGTCCCGAATTCGAAAGGAAATTCGGATGTAATGCACAACCCCTCATACAAACAGTAGGTACTTACTACATACAACTACTTAAGATATTTCTAGTATTCGGATCGGACGCAGTGCTCAAATGCTTTATTAGTCAAATTATCAAACAGGTGTATTATATATTTTCAAACAGATAGTCAAAATTAAATTAAACTCAAAATAGAAAATTGACCAAATTTTAAGCAATAAATAAAGGTAACAAATTTAAATGATAGTAGTTTATCATATATAATTTATTTTTTATTTAGCAGTCAAGTTGTTGGAATTCACGTCTTCGTATACATATTTTTGTTCTGTGCCTATGACTCTATATACAGTAACGGATATGTTACTAATGAGTATACCATAATATATTATATAAAATGTTTAGAGATATATAACTAATGCAATGTAATATGTAAATAATGAAAGAGCCGTGGTAGCTCAGATGGTTAGCGCTCGCTGTAAGCTTCACAGTACTCGAGCAACCCGGGTTCGATCCCCGCCGGAACCAATGAAATTGTTAATTGCAATTTTAAGTGCTGATTTACCACGTGCGGTGAAGGAAAACATCGTAAGGAAACCTGCATGTCTGAGAAATAAGAATAAATATTTCGAAGACATGTGAAGTTCGCCAACACGCTTTGGGGCAGCGCGGTGGACATTTCCTTACCCTATAACCATGTTAGAAATGAGAGGAAGCCTGTGCCCAGCAGTGGGACGTAAATAGGCTGCAACTTTACTTTATGTAATTAATGAGTAACATATCCGTTATTACCTGAGACACTTTTAATAAACTAAAGTTTACATTTCTTATAAAAATGAAGTCACAAACGAACTTACAGTGCACCTACTAAGTAAATAGTTACTGCAGTTGTTTTTCCAGTCCATTTTATTGATATCTGCAACCAATTTTAAACAAAGCTGTAGATGCGTTGTCATCACTGATAACTACTATGAAATGCCTCACCTGTACAGGCTATACACTTCATATCGGTACACAGCACTGCAGGTATTGCTAGTTGACAGGACAGGTGCGAGGGTACCACCAACCACCTAGTAAATCTCATCATTATCATCATTACAGCCCTTCACAAGTCCACTGCTGAACATAGGCCTCCCTCAACGAATGCCACAAAGCACGGTCCTGAGCCACCTGCATCCATCGACTTCCTGCATATCTTACCAGGTCGTCACTCCATCTAGTGGGGGGACGCCCTACACATCGCCTGCCGGTACGAGGCTGCCACTCGAGAACTTTTTTTCCCCATCGGTTGTCGGTTCTTCGAGCTATATGGCCGGCCCATTGCCACTTCAGTTACTAATCCGTTGGGCTATGTCGGTCACTCTGGTTCTAAAAATTTAGAACCAAAGTGACCGACTAGTAAATCTACCTAGTATTAAATAAACTATGGTTACCAATGTGTCTGCTACGTGTGACAACTATAACATATATCCCCCTATGCAAGAGATCTATAGTGGACTTATGATAGGCAGAAATGGAAGATGAAACGACGAAACTCTTTTCATAATCACTGTCGAAAATTAAAAAAATACACTTCATGAATCAACTACAAATTAATATTTGGACTCAATCCAATGTTAACATTTGCCTTGAAGGCAGAACTGGTTATTCTGAAAATGAACATTAATTACATTATCTTATACTTATTTTGGCCATGCTACGTCGAATGGTAAATTTTTTCACGAAGACATCCATCTCAGATGACTTGATAGGCTGACCCAGATCAGCCCTTTCGGCTACAGGAATAATTTTGGTTCGCAGACCACCCCACATGTCCGTCAATCCGTGAGCCAGTTTCAAATATTTTGTTCGCTTATCTGTATCGGTTTTCATGAGGTTCTCGTCATACGTAATAGTAATGTTAACAAAAAATATCCTTGACTAATTATGAAAAGCATGATGCGCGGCATTGTTAATTTGATTTGGTTATTTCTTTAATTTTAAGAAAATTTACTGGTCTTTGTTCATAGATTGTTTGGCGCCGACTCAAAATTACTTAGGTATACTTAAATTAGTTTTAGAACTTAGTTATTAAGGTTTATTAAAAACTCAAAATAATTACAAAAATATATACTTAGGTATATTTAAATTAGTTTAAGAACTTAGTTATTAAGGTTAAATAAAAAGGTTTATTATTTTTTGCTTTGCAGTTTTTTCGGTGGTTTGATTTTTTTGTTAAAAAGTTTTTATTTAATAATTTTTCTTGGTTATAATCTACTAATTACTACATGTATAATTTTTGATTACTTTCAAATTAGTTACCTACCTTACTTAAGCTATTAACTGTTATATAATCCTACTTTAACTACTATTTGTTGTAGAATATAAATACTTAAAAAAAAAACAGGCTTTATATACCACCATGGGTAGGCCTCCAAAAAATGCTGCTCGAATGAGAAAGAGATATTTAGAGAATGTAATAATGAGAAAAATAAAAGGTTGGAAGCAAATAGAAAGAGTATTAGATTAACACGTTAACAGGAGAGTTTAGATCATCGCGAGGATAGACTGTAAGCATAGGAAGCAGACTAAAAGATAGCGATGGTTGTGTGAAGTGGTAGCAACTTTTCAAGGTACGAAGGGTTATGGCAATATTGAGCGCAGGATGTTGCCGTATTATGCTGAGCTGTCACGGTTCACAAATTACGAGGTACGACCCTTGATAAAACTGTAATCGACCTCGAAAATGAAAGTGTTTGCCAAAGGGCAGGTATATGTGGCACTGAGTAGAGTAAAAACACTTGAGGGTATTGCTTTATCTGATCTAGAGCCAAATATGGTATTACACAAACTTCACGATGAACGAGCTTTAGCAGAAATGCAGAGACTGAGAGGTCTATACACAAGAGACTGACAGGTCTAAAGCTCATTCATCGTGATGTTTTTTGTAATGTAATTATTATGTAATGTAGTAATACACAACTCAGCATTAGAATATGTGAGTAAAAAATAAATCACCCCTATTTTACCACCCTTAGGGTAGATATTTTGTTTTCAAATTTTTATGGGACCAATTTCGAGGTATACCCTATCTAATAAAAAAAGAATTATAAAAATCGGTTTAGTATGTAAAAAGTTATGCGTGGTCTAACATAAAAAAAATATACACGTCGACTTGAGAACCTCCGTTTTTTCGTCGGTTAACAAAAAATATCCTTGACTGTGTTCGGTCCATCAGCACAATGTCAGGCTTATTCGCTAGAATAGTCATGTCTGTGATTCCCGCAAGTCGGCAAGTAAGACAGTCTCCGATCCACGAGACCGTATTTCAGAGCGAGCCCCTGGTGTAGAATCCTGGCTACTTGGTAGTGACTGTGCATCATTTTTATTATTGTAGGGTATAAATGTAGGTATTTTTCTCATTTGGTTGGGTTACTTACAAATACTTTAAGGGTTGGGCGGTATAAATATATAAACTAAACTAATAAATATATAATATTTTATGATTTTTATTTATATTCGTATATTTTAATATTTTTATTAATATTATGTGGAAAATAGAGAATGAAGATTTCGATGTAAGTAAACCAAACCTTGAACCATTATTTTGTGCTATTCCTAAAACCACTTAACTAGAGTTAATATTTTTTTATAAAAGTGAAAAATAACTTAAAAAACTAATTATTTTTATTTTTTGAAGTCGGCTTTTTGGTTTACCCGACTTGCCGAGAAGAAGGGTAATGTTTTTAGAGTGTATGTATGTATGTATGTCTAATTCTTTGACACGCGTAGCCTAAACGACTTGATGAACATATAGAGTGTCATTAGAATAGTCTTAGTTATAAAAGTGACATAGGATATAAATTTTTTGTCTTTTCAATAAAGTTTTTTCAGTCTGCATTCTGATTTTTTAATTACTGTTTTTTGGACTTGTTATCGAAAGTCAAATTTTTTTGCAATTTTCATTGGACTAAATAATACTACAAGATCGAATGGCATCTAAAGCATGTACTTTACGATCTACGGCTGCATGAACATTTGCCATCATAAGCAATAGTAGTCGAGCACTAGCTTAGAATAGTAAAAAAATAGTAAGATTAAAAACTTCACCCCCTATTTTACACCTTCATAATATATTATTTTAGATAGATTATTTCTTCAAATTAATAAAGGATCGACCCCTGAAATATAATTTATTTCATGAAAAATAATCATTAAAATCGGTTTACAGTTGATAAAGATGATATTATTTTATAGTCATATTTGATTATAAATTGTTGTATCTGTATTTGTAATTAACGATTTAATTCGGCGTGCATTGTGGGCACGTCGCGGTTACAAAGTATTAAGACATCATTTAGTTTTAAATCCTAGAACGGAAATATTGTAACATATTATATAATGTATATCTTGAATATTTCCAACATAAATAAAATACGACTTACAAACAAAAGAAATTAAAACATGAATACTTATAATTAACATAATAAATAAATTAAAGGAAAAAAAAGTGTTCTACTAAGTTATTCAGCATGTAAAGCTTAATTTAAGTAAAAAATGCTTGCTAAATTGCCGCCGTCTGTTGGTAGTGTACCCAGAAGACTGGCTCAGTTGCTTCGCTGTATTGCGAGGCTGATCCAGCTGACCAAAATATCTTGTTGGTTATAAATAAATAAGCCATCCAAATAAATAATATCTTAAATAAAATAAATAAATAAGATATAGAACAACATACGTATAAAAAGAACATGCACTCGAATTCAGAAACCACTTTATTTTTTTTATAGGTTAAGGGTTACCAACGAGCACACAGTCCACCTGATGGTAAGTGATTGCTGCGGCCCATAGACATCTACATCTATCCTCGTTGGCGAATCAAAATGCAGATGCGTTGTCACCCGTGAGGACTAAGATAGAATGCCTCATTTCCAGTAAAAATGGCCTCCGGCCACCTGCACTCACCAAGCAAAACGCAGAGGTAAACCTCTACTTCACGCTGGTATTCTGTGAGGTCGTCGTACCATCCCGGTTCGACCCGGCCCATCCGTGCGACAGCAAAAGCTGCCGCGTGGCTCTACCACTGTTAAAAAAGTTTTTTATTTAAAGGATAGGGTGACAAACGAGCACACAGTCCACCTGATGGTAAGTGGTGGTGCTGTGCATTTACATTAATCCTCAATAAAGAATCAAAATGCAGATGCGTCGTACCCGTGAGGACTAATATGGAATGCCTCTTTTCCAGTAAAATGGGTCTCCGGTTCTCTACACTCACTATACGAAACACACCAGTGTCAAGCTGCTATTTTACGCTGGTATTCTGTGAGAGCGTGGTCTTTCCCTGTCAAGCCGACCAATTCGTGCTACAACTATACCACTAATATAGCTGCAGCATGGTTCGACCACGTAGAAAAGTCTGCTAAAACAATAATTATCGATTAGGTGGTTCTCAAAATCTAACTGCTATATCTATCAGGAATCTGAAATATTTTTTATTGAATAACGATGACAACGAGCACACAGTATACGTCATGGTAAGTGAATGCTGTAGTCCATAGTCATCTACATCTATTTTCGATTAAGAATCAAAGATAAGTTGTCACCCCCGAGGATTAAGATGGAATATCTCGTATCCAGTAAAAGGAGTCTCCGATTCTCTACACTCATCGTACGTAACATACCAGCATTATGATTCTAGTTAACGCTTGTACAATTTGATTCATTCCTGAGAATAATAGATTTGGACTGAACACACTAGTGGATGAACCACAGTATCCATTTATCATCGGGTGGACTGCGAGCTCTTTTGTCATTATTGTTCTATAAAAAAAGCCTAGATCCCTCCTCGCACTGTTCTCTATCTGTTCATAATGTTTCATCGCAAATCGGTTCATTCATTCCGATATTAGTCCGGAAAGACAGACCGACAACTTTTAAAAATATTGTTTTTTATGTCTTAAAAGTATGCTAATAGCCCCCTGAGTAAGCCAATTATTTTTGTATTACAGGCAGACACATCAATTTTATTTATAAGTATGGACAATATTGTACCGTTGGTGCGCCATCATGTAACTCCAGAACGACTTGACGGATTGCATTCATATTCACAGAATATATTTTGTCGAGACCATGATTCATAGCTATGCTAGGATCTTATAGTCAAGTTACTAAAAAATTCTACAATTATGAACCAAAATTACTAATACATATAAATACATATAATCAAGCCTCTTTCCCGTAGGGGTAGGCAGAGACCACTTCTTCTTTCCATCTGCTACGATCCTTACATACTTGTTTCGCTTCGTCCAATTTCATTATTACCTTCATTCATGCTCTTCGGTTTAGGGTACTCTTGACCTAGCCATTTTCAAGACGTCCCTGATTTGATCTAGAAACGTCCGCCTAGGTCTACCCCTTCCAACACTTTCATTCACACTCGCCTTATACACCTCTTTCGTTGAACGTTCTTCATTAATTCTCTCGACATGGCCAAACCATCTCAGCATACCTTTTTCAATTTTTGTAACTACATCTTCTTTCAGACCTACAGACTTTTTTTAATTTATTGCTAAACGAAATTACACACTACCTGGTGGTTAGCGGGTACTGCACCTTATGAACACCTGTAACCAACGTCAAATAAAGGAGACTACAGACACGTTTTCTGAGGACTAAGATGCCTTAGAGTCCGTAATCATACTGGATCTCTATACCTTCCAAACAAGAACACAGTAGTACATACACCACTGTTGGCGGCAGGCAGACAGGCAGGCTATTCAGAAAAGGAGTCCTACCAGTAATAAACAACGAATTCCCCTTCCAACACTTTCATTCACACTCGCCTTATACACTTTTTTCGTCAATCGTTCTTCATTCATTCTCTCGACATGGCCAAACCATCTCAGCATACCTTTTTCAATTTTTGTCACTACATCTTCTTTCAGACTACAACGTTTCCTTATCTCACTATTTTTATCCTGTCACTCAGTTTAACTCCTATCATACTTTTTAATGCTCTTATCTTAACTGCATTTCATGTTTCTTCTGCCATATCCGACTTTCACTTCCGTACATGAGTGTCGGAACCAACACCCCTCATGCACAGCCAAACGAGCCTTGTTAGACACATTCCGACTGCTCATAAGGGAGTACAAAGCTCTAAGCACCATGTTTCCTGCATTCACCCTTCTTTCGATATGACTCTCAAACTTAGACCTACTTTACTTATACCCATAATATTTTAAGTTGGTTTAGTGCCAAATAACAAAATCACGAAATCTACGCTCGATATGTGCACTACGGTCGAGTTAGTAATTACTGTAAAAAGTCCGGAATGAAACTAAACGCGTTCCCTACCGGAAATAGTGCTACAAAGTCTCCGAGATCATCTAGTATGAAAATATAAAATGTCACGACCGAATACAGAAAACAATTGACACTTAATTTTAAAAGCAACTGCAAGTAGATGCATAAAATATCTTACAATCAGCGCTACGTGCAAAGAATAAAGAAAGACTTATTCCAAGTACGTCGTAAAAATTACAGACGAATTTACGGTCATCAATAAACGACTACAGAGTCAAGGTCCGTACGAAAACGAATTATGCTTTAGTTTCTTTATTTCAAAAAGCTTCGTTTTCTTTTACGAGCTGTTTAGCAGTAAATGAAAACACTTTTTATTATTATCACGTTTTTTATTAACTCGTTTTCGTGTATGTCTGTTCGAATGGAATTTAGTAATTGATTTTAAACTAATTTCCTTCGAATCGGATGACGATGTTAGAATATGAAAAAAGACGTAGTTTATTAAAAACAATAACCTCCATAATTTTTAAGACATAATAACCGTTTAACTATTTATGAACGTTTTAAAGTTTTATTTTTTTATTTTAAGCAATCCTAAGTTGCCTAATGAATGGTTTTTAATACAAAATGTTTTACATGCATCTCGTATGTAATAAAACGGATCGCTACGTAGAACGTAACGTTTCTTGAATATAGGAATCGGGCATTAAGCTAATCATCTCTCTTACAAAGCAATAAGGACCGTGGCCGAGATTACTTGACTACTCTAGCGCCATCTATTATCTATCTACGGAAGCGGTTGCGATGTATATCGATATGAAAATTTGACGCGCTAAATACATCGTTCTTTATTTAATACATTTCCATAGATGTCGCTACATGGTACCGCTAAGTAAGATTGACGAAGTCATTGGGCTCTAGTATTATACAATACACTTAGTCCTCGAGAATGGAAACGCATCTGTGACCGGAAAAAGACAACGCTCTCACGGAATACCAGCATAATTCTACTGTATTTTGTATACTGCGTGACATGAACCGTAGACCTTTTTTACTGGTAACGAGGCATTGCCTTAGCTAAGGGTGACGGCGCATTATTCTATCTATCAGGACTCTTAGGAGGTTCTTACAGCCTGTATACATACTGTCTCTCTAGGCTCTAAATACTAGAACACGGCAGTGTAGGAAATTTTATTTGGCGGTAGAAATAAGGAAAGGAAGGGTTTCCTATCCAAACAACTACTACTCGTCAAAGGGGTCCTATATTATGCAGCTATATTATAGTTGCAGCATGAAGTAGTCTACTAGAGCGGGGAAGGACCACGCTCTCACTGAAAAAAAAATCAGCGTGAAATAGCAGCTTAATGCCGTGTTTAGAGAACCGCAGACCCTTTTAGTTAAAGGGGGGCATTCCATCTTAGTCCTTAATTTGATTCTTAAATGTGGATAACTATGGGTGTCTATGGACCACAACATCCACTTGCTATTAATAGGAATGTGTGCGACGTTGTCACCCTTATCTAAAAAATAAAACCGACTTGGTATCTTAGATTACTTATATACATATTCAATCATCATTTTTGAATATTATATTTTCCTTATAAAATAAATAAATCAGTAAATTTAATATTGCATAATATAATTTTGTCGATTGGTCGATTTCCGAAAGTGAGTGTAGAGAACAGCAGAACCTTTTTAGTGGAAAGGGAAAATTCCGCCTTAGTACTTAATTTTATACTCAATAGTGTATAAATGTAGATGTCTACGGGCCACAACGTCCACTTAGTATCAAGTGGAATGTGTGTGACTGTTTCACCCTTGTCTATAAAATAAAACTCACTTGGTACATTAGATTCTTCAAAAATTAGTTACTTACTTTTTAAAAGTGCTAGAGCCACGCGGCAGCTTTTGTTGTCGCACGAATGGGCCGGCTCGACCCGGGGTGGTACCACGACCTCACAGAATACCAGCGTGAAGTAGAGGTTTACCTCTGCGTTTCCCTTGGTGAGTGCAGGTGGCCTGAGGCCCTTTTTACTGGAAATGGGGCATTCCATCTTAGTCCTCACGGGTGACAACGCATCTGCATTTTGATTCGCAAACGAGGATAGATGTAGATGTCTATGAGCCGCAGCAACCACTTACCATCAGGTGGACTGTGTGCTCGTTTGTCACCCTTATCTTATAAAAAAAAACTTAGTACGGTCAGCAGCCGTATGAGGAAGCTCAAAGTCGCTCAGCGAGCTATGGAGAGGCCTCTGCTCGGGGTTTCTCTGCGTGATAGACTTAGAAATGAGGATATCCGCAGTAGAACCAGAGTAACCGACACAGCCCAACGGATTAGTAAGCTGAAGTGGCAGTGGGCCGGCCATATAGCTCGAAGAACCGACAACCGATGGGGAAGAAAGGTTCTCGAGTGGCAGCCTCGTACCGGTAGGCGAAGTGTAGGGCATCCCCACACTAGATGGAGTGACTATCTAGTAAGATATGCAGGAAGTTGATGGATGTAAGTGGCTCAGGACCGTGCTTTGTGGCATTCCTTGGGGGAGGGCTATGTTCAGCAGTGGACTTATGAAAGGCTTTAACGATAGTTACTTAGTTACTTTTGCTTTTATTTACATATTCAATCATCGTTTTTTAATATAATATATTCCTTGTACAATGCAGTAAATGTAATACTGTATAAATAATTTTGTCGATTCAGTACCATTTCATAACAAGTTTAGCATATTGATGTATTCAATATCTTTATATTTTATTTTAGAACCGCGATCGAGTGGTGAACGATGAATGTTAGAAGATACTTTGATGTTGTGTTATTACTGGGAGATGAAAGAGTTTTTTTTTATTGTTAACTTAACAATAAAACAGCTTATTTGTCTAACTTCTATTATTAATAAACGAACAAACGATTAATTATAATGCTTACAGTCATGAGAAAGAATGCGAGTACTATATTTGTCTGCGATGCGATGTCATTATTTACAATTTTAGCCCACTTAATTTTTTTTATGTTACGCGATTATTTTTTTTAAGAATAGGGGGCAAACGAGCATGCGGCTCACCTGATGGTAAGTGACTACCGCCGCCCATGAACAACCGCGACACCAGGGGAATTGCAGTTGCGTTGCCGACCTTTTAGAATGATGTAAGCTCTTTTCTTGAAGGTTCCTAAGTCGTATCGGTCCGGGAAATTCGCTGGTGGTAATTGATTTCACAAGGAAGTCGTGCGAGGGAGAAAATTTCTTCTAAATCGCACAGTGGTGGACCGCCAATCATCCAGATGGTATGGATGGTAACTCGAGTTTTGTCGCGATGTGCGATGGTGAAATTGAGAGGCTGGAATTAGTCCGAACAATTCCTCAGAGCACTCCCCGTGATAGATGCGATAAAATATGCGTAGAGATGCAACATCTCTACGCAGTGCCAGTGTATCGAGGCGATCAGAAAGAACTCGATCGTCGACGATTCGAACCGCTCTGCGCTGGATGCGGTCAAGTGGAAGGAGCTGGCACTGGAGAGCCCCGACCCAGAGATGAGAACAGTATTCCATGTGGGGCCAAAATTGCGCGTTGTAAAGTAGCAAGCGATCTGCCGGCATGAAATACTGTCTCGCTCTGCTGAGCACGCCAAACTTTTTAGAGGCCAATTTGGCCTTCCCTTCCAAGTGACCACGAAACTGCACACTATTCGATATGTCGACGCCAAGGATTCCGATACTGGCTGAGGCAGCAAGGGAAAAGCCTTGAAACTGAAGAAATACGACAAAGGGGTTCTTTTTAGCGGTAAACGCGCAAACTTGTGTCTTCTGGGGATTGAACTGGACTAGATTTAGTCGGCCCCAATCCGAGACTTTGTTCAGCAAAGACTCGACTTCAGACACAAGTTTGTTCCGGTATTCGGCGACGTTTTCCCAAAAAAATATTGGCACGGCCGGTATATAAGGCATCACCAGTGCTGTCGTCTGCATAGCAATGAATGCTACCAGTTAGCAACATATCATTGATATGCAGGAGAAACAGCGTTGGTGATAGCACGCAGCCTTGTGGAACACCAGCGTTGATAGGCTTGAAATCAGAGCATGCACCGTCTACTACGACCTTGATGCTCCGATCAGCAAGGAAACTGGTGATCCATTTGCACAATTTCTCGGTAAGCCCATAGGAATTAAGCTTCGAAAGAAGCGCTTTGTGCCGGACCCGATCAAAGGCCTTCGCTACGTCCAAACGAACGGCTAATGCCTCCCCCTTGGACTCTACTGCCTCCGCATGAGTTAAGTAGACTAGAGTATCACCAGCTGATCGACCCCGATGAAAACCGTACTGGCGGTCACTAATCAGCTGGTGATCCTCAAGGTACCTTATGAGCTGGCAGTTTATAATGGCTTCCATTATTTTGGAGAACAAGGAGGTGATGGCGATAGGCTTATAGTTGGACGGGTCTAAACGGTCGCCTTTTTTAAGGGGTCAGGTGCACCAAAGCTGTCTTCCATGAGTTCGGGACTACGCCTTGGGAGTAGGAGTGTCGGAAAAGACGCGTTAAAACCGGTGCCATCTTCAACACGTCTTCAGCACAATAGGAGGGACTCCATCGGGCCCACTCGACTTGCTGACGTCCAGGGAGAAGAGTGCTTTGCGGACCGAGCGCTTTGTAAATCGCACATCCGGCATGGAGCACTCACATCGCGGGATAATCGGCGGTGTGTTCCCCCCATCATCTAGAGTCGAGTTGGACGCAAAAAGAGAGGTCAACAGATCGGCTTTCTCCTTTGCGGCATGGGCCAGTGAGTTGTCCTCGCTGTGCAGAGATGGAAGAGATGGCTGACAGAAGTTCCCTTGGACAGCCTTGGCGAGAGACCAGAATGCACGGGTTCCTGAAGGAAGGCGAACTAGCTTCTCGCTAATTCTGCCGATGTGCTCAGACCTTGCCTTGGCAATGACGCTTTTGAAGGACCTGGAGGCGGAATTATACTTCTTTTTAAGTGCGCTGGTGTTTACATCCCGAGACGTTGATGCGTCAGCCCAGCCCTGGTAGCAGTCCTGCTTATAGCGTGATGCTATTTTACAGGAGCGACCAAACCATGGCTGGGATCTGCCTCCGATGGCCACCACAGAGGATGGAATAAAAAATTCCATACCCTGAAAGTACCACATCAGCAACAGAAGCGGCAACAACGCTGGGATCTTACAGCGAGAAGCAAACCCGCTCCCAAGGGTAGGATGCAAAAAAAGACCGCATCCCCGTCCCAATCAACTGACCTATAGTGCCAAACACGGCGGCAAGCTGTAGATCGCAACTGCGATTGGAGCGTGAGTGGCACCGTACTCCGGATCAGACAATAGTCCGAAGAGCCCAGAGGGGCATCGACGGAGACCTGATATCCGTCCCGGATGAGAGGTCAGCAGAAGGTCCAACAGGGATACATGGTCTTCCACATCTGGAATCCGCGTAGGCGAAGTAACCAGTTGTGTTAGACCATATGCCAAAGCAAAGTCATAGACAGATCTACCCGCATATCTTTGTGAATTACTTTAATAAGCGAAATCAGAATATTTAACCATTTACCTATTCATTCATTCATTAAATCTAAATCGTGTGCTCTCTCACGATTTTAGAAAACTGGCCAAGTACGTATCGGGCCATGCACAATGTAGAGTTAGCGTTGCGTAGTTGCCCGTTACAATACATGAGCTTTCTTGGTAATGAGCATAATTAGTTAGTTCGCGATATAACCGCTATAACGACTTGAAAATGGGCTCAAATAAAAAGATCCTAACTGAAGGGACTTATTCTCAAATCAAAAAAAGATTTAAAAAGTTTTCGATTTTGAAAATTATACAATTTACATCAAATCATTCACGGTTTTTATTAATGTTTTCAACCTTTGTACTTGTTACTAAATAGGTTGCAGGTTATAGTACTCCACAATATAGAGTCACGACTTGGTAAGCGGTGCAGGAAGTCGATGGATGCAGATCGCTGAGGTCCATACTTTCTGGCATTACTTGGTGGAACCCTATGTTCAGCATTGGACTTGTAAAGGGCTGTAATGATGATGATGATGACGACTTTAAGTTCAGTGATAGTGAGTTATTAACGATTTTAGTTTAGCGAATCTATAAGTACTGACTTAACTTATTACTTAGCTTATTTAGACGGCTCGGTAGCGTTGTTGTAATTTATGTATGTAAACCGCTTTAACATTACTAAAAACAGTTCTATAGTGGGTTTATTAAAATAAAAATAACGCGTACAAATGTGTACACGTACAAAGTGAAACTTCTGTATATCACATATCATTCATTTTACACGACATATCATTCTATTTTAGTATATATTTTACATAATTAGGTTTAATAATATACTTATGCAGTCACGGCGATGAACGTTACTAGAAAAAGTGACGTTTTGTTTTTTAGTACCCTACTAAAATTCTCCACTACGTCGACAAAGAAGATTCACTTAAAAAACCAATTACAGTACATCTGGGTTGGTATCACGCTTTCACCTATTTCTGATGCCAGGTAGAAGTGCCCATCAATGTATTTCGGTCAGAAGAGAAGGACAGCAACAGGAGACAGGTTTGAAAAGACGCCAGTGGCACTCTAAGCTTGGGAGTTGTATGCAGGTGTATGTACTATAGGATTTCAGCTCTAATTTGTTCGAGACTGCTTGTTTTCGACTGGAAAAATTACCAGCCAAGTCAAGACATGTTTTCTAGTAGGGAAGCCCCTTTAAATTTTTAATTTATTTTAATTTTTATTATTTATTATTACAGCGGCAACAGAAAAACATATTCTGTAAAAATTTCAACTATCTACCTATTACGGATCATGAGATACAGCTCGCTGACAAACAGACGGACGGACAGCGGGGGCTTAGTATTAGGGTTCCGTTGGTTACTTTTTGGGTACCGAACCCTAAAAGAATATTAGATAGTACTTTTGGAGTTGTATCAGCTTAGGGATGAAGCGTTCGCGGTAAATATCACAGTACGTGAGCAACCCATGTTCGATCCTCACCGCCGCCAGCAAATTGTTGAGTTGTAATTTTAAGTTCTGTACCAAATGATCGACGGTGAAAGAAAACATCATGGGGAAAACTGCATATTTAAAGGCTGAAATTACTTCGAGCCAGGTGTTGCCCCCAACATGTACTGGAGCAGTGCGGCGGACTAAATGCACCATCACCCTCTCTGAATTAAGAGGAGGCCTGTGTCCATTAGTCAGCATATAGGCTACAATTTTATTACATTTAAACATCTAACCAAAACAACTAGTTATAGATATTCATTAGGCCATTCAGAAACAAAATAATAACAGAATATACGTCATAATAAATACATACATAAACACTCACGCCTGTCACCCAGAGGGGTAGGCAGAGACTATTGATTTCCATTTGGCACGATCCTGACACACCTCTCTCGCTTCCTCCACATCCATATACCTACGCATACACGCTCGTCGGTTAAAGGTACACTTGATTTGGCCCATTTTAAATATATCGCCAATTTGGTTGATAAACTTTCGCCTAGGCCGTCCCTTCCCGACTCTGCCGTTCACCTCTGCAACATAAATTTGCTTTGTTACTCTTTTCTTTCTTTTCATGTAGAAAGAATGAATGAGTAAAGAGTGACAAAGAGTCATAATAAATGTAACAAAGAATCCGCCAGACTTAATTTTGGTCACTTAACAATGAATGGGTGTCTGTGCAAGCATAGTAGGTGCACTCTCTATTCTCTTACTCTTATAGTTCGATGCGACGGCAATCCGATATGACTAGAGTGAGTGTAAGTACAGGACCAACAGCTTACTTACTTATCGAGGCACGGGGGTAAACCACCGCTTGATTCCTAACTCTGTGTTGCTACTGAAAATATCTTTCCAGAAAAATCCAGTAACCGAGTTCGATACCAAAAATCAAACCGATGCGTAATCACCTCATAACTAAGATGTAATGCCTCGTTTCTTGTAGAAAAGGCTCCGCTCTCAGCAATATCTTATAAACATTAATATATTATATTAAAATTTGTGAAAACGTGATCGTTTTACGGAAGAGCAGATCCATTCTTGCTGTAGGTATAATACAATATATATATATATATATATATATATATATATATATATATATATATATATATATATATATATATATTTAATATAAATAAATTTAAGGAATCACTAAATAAAATAAAATGGGAGAATATAATAAACAGTAATAAAGGATTAAATGAAAACTACTCGCATTTCTTAGCCAGTTTAACAAAAATACTGAATAATCATATACCACTACAAAAAATTAAAATTAAAAACTACAGTACTAAAAAAAGTTGGCTTTCGATGGGATTAAAAAAATCGTGCAGACATAAAAGAATATTAAAAATAATGCAAAATGAAACTAAAAACGAAGTTATACGAACACATTACAATACTTACAGTAAAATTTTAAAAAAATGTATAAAAATATCCAAAAGAATAGATTACATTAAACAAATGAAAAAATCTGACAATAAAACTACAACGATGTGGAAAATTATTAATAATAAAACCGGTAAAAATAAAATGAAATTACTTCAAAATATAATTTTAAAAGAAAATAATACATTAATTTCTTCCCCCCACATCGTAACAAATATGTTCAACGAGTACTTTGCCACTGTAGGTCAATGTTCTAACTCCAATAATATGGTAAATAGACATCCCGTTATAAATCCACCAACAAACTCTTTCTTTTTAACCCCTGTTGATCCAAGAGAAATAATGAATATAATTAAAAATATTAAAAATAAACATAGCTGTGGCATTGATGATATACCACCAATCCTGGTAAAGAAATGTGCAGAAATATTAGCTATCCCTTTAGCTTCACTTATAAACCAAAGTTTTGAAAATTCTCAGTTTCCGGATGCACTAAAAATTTCACTAATAAAACCAATATTTAAAAAAGACGACCCCCTAACGCTCAGTAACTATCGACCCATAGCCCTGCTTCCCACGTTTGCTAAAATATTTGAGAAAGCCATGTGTAACCGACTCTATCATTATTTAGAAAAATACAATATATTAGACGAATCACAGAACGGTTTTAGAAAAAGTAGATCAACAACTCTGGCAGTATATAAATATATCCAAACGGCAGTGCAAAATATTGATAATAAAAGAGCCACTATAGGCCTTCTTTTGGATATGACGAAAGCATACGATAAAGTTCAATTCAATATACTTTTAAATAAATTAAAGGGTTCGGGAATTCGTGGAACGGTCTATAAATGGTTCCAATCATATCTGACAAACAGGAAGCAGATAGTTCAAATCGAACACCGCAACGATGAAAAACGGGAAATCGTTGTAGTACAGTCTCAAAGCCGGGACCTCACATGTTCAATCCCTCAAGGTAGTGTCTTAGGATGCCTATTGTTTTTAATATACATAAACGATTTACCCAAGATAATAAAAAACGAAAACACATTAAGCGTACTCTTTGCCGACGATGTGTCAGTGTTAGTGAACTGCGATAAAAATACAAATTATAACTATATTGTTTACAACACTCTACAAACTATAACAAATTGGCTTGAAGATCACAACTTAGAAATTAACTTTAAAAAGACCAAAATTATGCAATTTAAAACATATAAAAGCAGCCCATTAACTTTAAACATAAACTTTAATAATATACAATTAGAAGAAGTTGATACTTTTAATCTTTTAGGTTTGAAAGTAGATTCAAACATCAATTGGAAAACGCACATTAATTATATAAAGTCTAAAATTTCAAAATTTACGTATGCTTTATTTCAAATTAAATACACCACTGACACAGCCACGGCATTGTCAGCTTACTATGCCTATGCTCATTCGTGGCTTAAGTACGGAGTTATGTTGTGGGGAAATAGCGTCGATGTGCAGCAGCTTTTTATTACCCAGAAGAAGTGCATTAGAATACTAGCCCATATAGATAACACTACTAGCTGTAGACCGTATTTCAAACAACTGAATATTCTTACCTTACCCTGTATGTACATTTATGATCTATGCCTGTTTGTCCATAAGAATGATATTAGTTTTAAGAAAATTAAAGATACGCATAACTTAAATACACGTAACAAAAATAAATTATACCTACCACAGTCGCGAACAAAAATGTTGAATACAAGCCCCTACTATATGGCAATAAGAGTGTATAATAAATTGCCACAGGAAGTAAAAGATATATCGGAATTAACCAAATTTAGATCGGGACTCGGTAGATATTTAAAACAAAACCCCTTCTACTCAGTGGAAGAGTATTTAGATAGGAAGTGACACTATTATGTATTTTTATATTTTTTTATAGCTTTTAATTTAATTTTATTTTATGTATGTTAATAGTATATTATAAGCAGTGCCCTTGTCAAATTTGCAGTGCCTGAAAAGGGCGTCTAAGTTGTAAGCACATTTTTAATTTAATACCAATTATGTACACTTAGATTGCAAATAAATGATTTGATTTGATTTGATTAATACAATTGCAATACTACATAAGGTTAATATTAATAATTGATAGAACTCAATTTGGTACTATTTACTAAGTCAGTTGATTTCAGTTTTGAAAAATTAATTTAACAATAAGTCCATATATTAGGTAACAAAATATCGTCACATTGAACATACAATTACTGCCTCACATATAAGGTATATCCTAACCAACATAATATCTCGTCAATATTAGATAGTAGAATTTACATTTTTATAGAATAAAGGTGACAGTTCGCACAGTTCCTGATGCTTTTAACAGTGGTAGAGTTTTAACGCGGCAGCTTTTGCTGTTGCACGGATGGGCCGGCTCGAACCGGGGTGGTACCACGACCTCACAGAAAACCAGCGTGAAGTAGAGGTTCATCTCTGCGTTTCGCTTGGTGAGTGCAGGTGGCCGGAGGCCCTTTTTACTGGAAATGAGGCATTCTATCTTAGTCCTCACGGGTGACAACGCATCTACATTTTGAATTGTAATAGAGGATAGATGTAGATGTCTATGGGCCGCAGAAACCACTTACCATCAGGTGGACTGTGTGCTTGTTTGTCACCCTTATCCTATAAAAAAAATGGATGCTGTGTCGCATAGTCATCTAAATCTAGCCTCGATTAAGTATCAAAATCCGATGCGTTATTATCACTGAGGAATTAGAAGGAATGCTTCGATCCCAATAAAATTGGTCTCTGGCCCTATATGAAACACAATAGCATTGAGCTCCTATATTACGCTGGTATTCTGTGAAAATGTAGTCCTTCCCTGGTCAAGCCGATTAGTTCATGCTACAGCCATAAAATAACTGCAGCATGGCTCTATCACGTGTAAATCTGTCCGGCCAGAGTTGATAAAACAACATGGTTCCTAAACTCATTACAAATTACGGCCCGCTATTTACTTTTGCTAATAGATAATAAAAGAAATTATGTCGTTGGCTCCACGTTCGGCCTTGCGCTTGACAACAGCTGCGAGCCTCGTACCATATAACTACGTGCTTGCGGCGATAAGCGACGCCCGTCACACATATTGCAATACTTAAACGACAGTCGCTGTGGCGAGGCGTTTTCATAATATCAACTCTCGCTGAAGAGACTTTAGTGGAAAATACCTTGGTCAGCGGTTGCAATACTAAACGTATCGTTCAGAAAACGCAATGAAAAAAACTAATAACTGAATGTTACGGGTAACTGTAAAAGACAGTTATCGATTTTGTTCTGTATTAGCTTGACAATACGTTCTTTAGTACAAAGCACACCTACCATCAAGCAATATAAGGGAAACCTGTTATTGGCCATACTTTTAGTTTATTACATTAATGTTAATATTTTCTATATACGCTGTTGGTTTTCTAAATAAATAAATAAAGCAAAATTATAATTGGGATTTAAATTATTTTATCATGATTTTTGAAAGATTGGTTACGTATTAGTTAAGTGTTTGGCAACGGTAGTGCAGGGGCACGGGTTTGAATCCTGCACAGAAAAAAACTGTGTTTGTATGTCGGTATGCCCTACAAATCATTCTTCCGGGTTAGGGTAATGATGTTGGTTCGTTTTTAATTTGGTATACTTGTATATGTATCGTATGGTGAGTCTGGATAACCGGAGCTCCTTTTTACTGGTAACGCGGCATTTTTTCTTAATCCTCGGAGATGAAAATGCATTCTTATTTTTTCTAATATAACCTAATCAAGGATAGACTGCTTTGGGTCACAGAATCCACTTACCAATAAAATCACTTTTTAATAAAGGAATAGAAACAGAAACAGAAACTTTTTTATTCAATATAGATTATAAATAATACTTATTGAAAGTCATTCTTTTGTTTATTTAATACTGATTCGAAAAAAACCCCTGTCCTGGGAAGAACCAGCAAGAAACCTAGCGGGACTTTTTTTTTTAAATAACAGCTTACAATCATGTACGTTACACAATTAACCACTCAAAACAAGTTAGTAATAGCTTGGTAGCGATCACCTCATTTTCAGGGGTTATTATCAACCATAAATAATATATACGTAATATGGGCAAAACTACCGATATTTCCGATAACCACGATTGAGGTAATTTATGAAAGTAATCGAATCCACGACGTATTCGTTTCGTAGTCCATTACCTTGATCATCAGTCTACTATTGATTTTATTATATTGGATTGACATACGAGCTCGCCCGTTCAATACTAAGTGGCCACTGCAGCCAATGAACAAAAACTTCAAACAAAGAAGGCCACATATCCATTGTCACCCCTAAAAGCCAAGATAGAATTACTCAGATCCGATAATTATACTAGATCTCTTATCCTTTAGACGAGAACACAGCAACGAAACGATAAAACACCTAGTATTACCTTACTTACTTACTTATCTTCACGTACAATCCCTGTACGGCGTAACCATGGCCGACCGAAAGCGAAACGAAGAGATTCGCTTGAGATTCGGTTTGAAAGATGACCTTATCACAAAAATTGATAAGGGCGTGCTTCGATGGTTTGGGCACGTTGAGCGAATGAGTAAAGACCGAATGGTGAAGAAAATATATAGCGCGAAAGTTAATATTAAAAGGTGTCGAGGTAGACCGAGACTAACTTTCGAAGACTATGTGAGCAAATTGCTCGAAGAGGGGAGCGGTTGCCGTGCTTTGGTATAGGGACAAGATAATTTTATCTCTTGTCAGTGGATATAATCGGGGGATAAAATTTTTGTCCCCAGCCCATGCTAGCCGTGCAGTAGCGATGTAACCAAGGGCTCCGGGGCAAAAATGAGATTGGGGCCCCTATTTAAACTAAATTAGATATTTAAAGGTGCAAAACTACTACATCTTCAGTTCCTTATCGCCCTAAGTTTTATGTGTATTGTAGCAGATAATATTTAATCGTTTTTCCTGATAATTTTATATATGTGAATGTTGGTTTGTTTGCTACGTTTTAAAGACAGCTCCTAGATGGATTTAGATGAAATTTCGCACACGGATAGAGGTGACAGACTTAAGTAAGATATATGATACTTTTATCCCGATAAAAGTATCCCGTGGGATAATTTTCAATATTAGTTCATACCTGTCGAACGAAGTCGCTTGCGAAAGCTTGTAAAAAATAAAGAGCCTTTTGAGCTTGGGGACCCCGGAGCACTGCCTAGCCCTACATTAGCTATGCCGCTGTCTGAAAGGTTCCTAGCTTATATCACAAACATTACCTATCGGAAAACTGCGTCGCCTGTTTCCATCGACTAATCACGGATCAAATAAACCACGTAGACCTACCTTGATAAATTTCTTTTTACGATCTTAGACCAATAAAAAAGGTTAGACATAATACTTCGTACATTCCAAGTACCACAGAAATCGTGCCAAAGCATGCTGTTTCGGTTACTTGGTTACTAGCTACTACAGGTGAAGATGAAAGCCCGTTGCATTTCAATCACAGCGACAATTTCAAAAGCTACAATTGCACAGGGGCTATTATAGTGTCAAAAGCGTACAGTAACAGAAACTTTTATATTCAATATAGATTATAAATAATACTTATTAAAAGTCAATCTTATGTTTAATTTATCACTGGTTCAGAAAAATCCTCTGTCATGGAAAGGAAAAAAAAATTACCACCAACAAACCCAGCGGGACTTTTTTATGTAAAAAAATAATAACAGCTTGTAATCATATTACACAATTAACAACACAAAACAGTATAAATAGCTTGGTAGCGATCACCTTATTCCCAGCGGTTATTATCATCCATAAATTCCTTAATATATTATTATTATTACTTATTAAACGTTACCTCCGATTTTCCCCTGTACCGTGGAGACGGGAACAATAATTTGTAGGCCATACAAATACTTATTCTTCGGGGGATTCGAGCCTACCACCCCCAGCGCACCAACTCATTGCGAACTGCTAAGCCACTGCGCCACGGAGCCGTCTATTATAATATCCCTTTTTATACAAACTTTGTTTTATAAAGTTTTTGAACTTTGGAGAGGTCATATTTTGTAGCAGAGGCACTCTACCTGTTAGATTGTAATTTATGCGATGAGGTTGAAGTAAGCGACGATGTAAATGCTGCAGCGTATTATGTTTGCAGCATGAAGAGACCACGAATATAGTAAGTGAGGGTAATATGGTCATCCGGTTAATATGGTCACTTTCTTATAACTCAAAAACTACAGCCTTGTTTGCATGGATGGCTCTGTGGTACGATAGCTCTTCATCAGTCAATCAAATAATAAAGGGTCAAAAGGGCATTGTTTTATCGACGCCATTTTGACAGTTTACATTATAGTAAATATTTTAGTTGATTTTAGTATTGTGTAGTGTAGCTAGTTTTTTCAAGTCGATTTTTCGAAGTGTACCTAATTATAGCTAAAGCTCGTTTGCTATTTTTTCTTGTCGTATACTATAACTAATAAATTAGTTATAGTATACGACATTGTGTTTTTGTCTCTGTCCTCATCCTATTTTTGGTTTTATATGGCGGCAAAGCTTAAGGTGACCATATTACCCTCATGTACCTTAGTACTAGAAGTTAGTAATTAGTAACTCAACTTATTGTAAGAACTCTCATTTACGCCTACACGTCATCATTACAATGAACGACAAGGACTTGATGTGTGTCATGCAATGGAATTTTACATATCACTAACGAAAGAAAGATGAAAAGTGGATGCGTAACTACTTGTCAAAAAGTTGATCATGGTGTCCACGTAACTTAAAATAAACGTAGTGTACTATCTACTTATCTTTGTTATTCTGTGCCCATGATTTATATTATACTACTATTGTCCAGGCCTTTGCTTAATAAATGGGCTGTAAATGTCGAATTCAAGTTTGTTTGATCTTCGTGCGATATAGCTGGAAGTTAAGCCAAGTCGGAAACTTTATCGGTTGCTTTAACTCCGGATGTTTGGTTCGTGATCACTTTCAGTAATATTGATCGGCACTAGGCCGGCGGACTTAAGCCCTTTTTGGTATTTACTTTTAAATTTCTCGATGCTCTTAACAGATCATTTCTTTATATAATGTACAGCCTTCAACATTTTTAGACAAGTAAATATGATGAAAGTCCTAGTAGTAAGTAAACTATGGTAGAGCCATGCTGCAGCTATATTATGGTTGTAGTACTAATGGGCCGGTTTGATCGTGGAAAGACTAAGCTCTCATAGGATACTAGCGCTACATAGCAGCTTAATGCTGCCGTGTTTAGTATGGTGAGTGTAGAGCACCGTTTTTTCTGGAACCGAGGCAGTCTAACTTTGTCCTCGGGGGTGACAACTCATCTTTATTTTAAATCTTAATCGAAGACAGAAGTAGACGTCTATGGGCCACAACATAAACTTGAGAGTAGACCTGGGGACCTATAGAACGGGTATTGTTAAATACCTTTAGTAGGCGCCAGTTTCTCACAAACTGGGGTTTATTTTGTTTATGTCTTTTACTTGTTTGTGTTGAGAAAATAAATATAAATTCTATTCTAAAAATATATTTCAGTACTAGGGTCGTATAAAACGCACTAATGAAGACTTTCGATTTCGCTTCCTTTGATCATTGGGTGATAAATAACGTTTGTTGTAATCTTACAAAAATATTTTTCAGTGCAAATCTAAATGTGGGAGTATTACTGAAGATTAAAGAAACTAATGTTTCAAGCGCTTTAATAAACAGGACGTCGTTGTTTAGTTGTAAGTTTTAAATCGAAAAGAAATAATGAAATATTTATAAGTCGTCTATTAGATGTTAAATATTAGAACTTTATTTATTTACATAACATAAAAATTGTTTATATATAACGCATCTACATTTTGATTCTCAATTGACCATACATTTGGAAGGACCACATTTACACAATATCCCAGTGTGAAACCGCTTAATGCTGCGTATGGTGAGTGTAGACAACCGGAGAGCATTTCTATTGAAAACAGGGCATTTCATTTTAGTCCTCAGGGATGAGAATGTATTGTTTATTTTCAAAGATGGTAGAGCCGAGCTGCAGCTATATTATGATAGTAGCACGAATAAACCGGTTCGACCGGGGAAGGACCACATTCTCGCAGAATACCAGCGTAAAATAGCAACTTAATGCTGCCGTGTTTAGTATGGAGAGTGTAGAGAAACGGAGACTCTTTTTACAAGATTTGCATTTGCATTTTGATTCGTTATCAAGGATAAGTGTACGGGCTACAGTATACACTAATCATCAAGTAGGCTGTTTGCTCGTTTGTCAGCATTATTCTATGAAAAAAAATCTTATTCGAGGAAAGATGTCTATGGGTCACTTCATAAATTTACCGGCAAGTGGATCGACACGCTTGTCACTCCTATTCTCTAAAAAAATAAACAATGTTAACAATGATCAAAACTAAAAAAAGTATTAATTTAATTTTAGCCAACTTAATATAATACCATTCAAATTTGAAGGAAAAATTCCACCGCTAAAGGTGGCAAAATATTTACCTTAATTTTTCTGTACACTTTGCCTTAGTACCAACTTCTGAAGCTATTTTATAGAATAAGCGTGACAAACGAGCTCACAATCCACCTGATGGTAAATGAATGCTGAGGCCCATAAACATCTACATTTATCTCCGATTAAGAATCAAAGTGCAGATGCATTATCACCCCTGAGGACGAAGATGGAATGTCTTGTTTCCAGGAAAAAAGGGTTGAAAACAAAATAGCAGCAGCATTAAGCTACAATCTTACCCCAGCCGAGCCGACCCATTCGTGCTACAAGCATAACATACCTCTACCACGTAAATAAGCAATTATATTATGGAAAATGTTTTATTCATTTAAGTTCTTTGATCTTTTACTTTTTATTAAAAGTCTAATTTACAGAAGTTACAAACGTATCATCAGGTTACCTTATGGTGATTACTGTTGTCCACAGACATCCACAACCTCATTTATCTTCCGTTAAGAATCAAAATACAGACGCGTTGTCATCCCTTCGTTAACTGTAAAAAGGGTCAACGGATTTTCGTAACTATGCAGATGTTTCGTACTAGCGGGGATCATTCCCCGGTCCCATTTAAACTGCAGCGTGGCTCTACATATACAATATAACTTAAAGAATAACTTGTTTTAAGGTGTTTGTGGTTTGGTGGTGAAAAATAAAAAAAATAAACATTTCAACTCGTAAATCCTAGCACATTCTTATATTATCTTTATTAACACCAAGTATAATATACAATATTACGCCGTATGATGGTAGCATAAGAGGATCTATTACCCGTATATCATCCCGTGGTTGTCAAATAGGCGACAGAGAGAAATTAAACAGAAGACGGACAGCATTATATTTCAGATGACAACCCAAAAATAAAATAAAAACTGCGACTGCTAACCCACCAAGCGTGGCAACTTTTTACGTTGTAGAGCCACGCTATAGTTATATTGCTTAAAACTGCTGTGTTTCGTATGGGGGGTGCAGAGAACCGGAGACCCTTTTTACTGAAAATGAGGCATTCCATCGTATTCCTCAGGGGTGATAGCGCATTCCTGAATTTTGATTCTTGATCGAAGATGAGTGTGGATTTCTATGGGCCACATCATCCACTTACCATTAGGTGGACTGTGTGCTCGTTCGTCGCCCTCATTCTATAAAAAATACGAATATGAGGCATACATCTCTGGGGAGACTTGTATTATTTTATTATTATATTATTAATTAACAAATACAAATAAATCTATGACTAGCGTCTTTTAAAATGAACTGTCATTGAAAATAAAATACACTTCTTTACGTGTTAGAGCCGTGCTGCAGCTATATTAGTAGTATAGTTGTAGCACTAATGGGCCGGCTCGACCGAGGAAGGACCACGCTCTCACAGAATACCAGCGTAAAATAGCAACTAAACACTGCTGTGTTTCTTATGGTGAGTGTAAAGAACCGGAGACCCTTTTTACTGGAAAAGAGGCATTGCATCTTAGTCCTCACGGGTGACAACGCGTCTGCATTTTGAGTCTTTATTGAAAATAGATGTAGATGTCTATGGTCACAGTAACTATTTACCATTAGGTGGACTGTGTGTTCGTTTTTCACCCTATCCTATGAAAAAAACATTATGACACAAGGGGTAGTGATGAAAAAATCTTACACTTTTTGTCGCCTAGCTCCCATCCGCCAAACCCGTACCGTCCGATAAGGAACTTCGTTCCATAATGACATATCATATTAAGTATGGACCAACAAAGGAATATAGACAGGATACGCGGAAAACAAGCCGAAACCATGCTCAACTTATTGTAAGAACACGCATTCACGCACACAACATATTATGTGTCTTAAACCATTCGCATCCATTAATGTGGCTTGCGTTGACGTGTGCACGTGTCAAGAAGTTGTGCATGAGTAATGATTATGTTTCAGCGCTACTAATACGAATTTAAAATTAAAAATGTTGTACAACCGATTTCAATATAAACTATTAGGAATAACTCAAAATCTGTTAGTCAGACCTGTATAAAATTTATATGAGACCACATGGGAAGCACCAGCTTTCAAATAAAAAAAGAACCATCGAAATCGGTTCACCCAGTAAAAACTTATGAGGTAACACACCCAAAAAAGCATACAGTCGAATTGAGAACCGGCTCCTTTTTGAAGTCGGTAGAAAAACAAAAAGTAAAAGCAAACTTCAAGAACTAAAAAAATAGAATAATGTCACATTCTGAAGTTGGAGCTTTAATTATCCTAAACACCTTATATACACCTATATATACAACTTATATATTATACCTTTGCACCAATTATTTTGCAGAAATTATTTTATTGAAAATTCATTCCCTATTTTGTCACCCTTAGGGGTGAAATTTCATTCTAAAAATTTATATGGTATCCCTGAAGGCTAACCTATTCATTAAATAAAAACATCAAGATCGGTTCCTAAAAGACGAAGATATCGCCTAAAATACATACAAATAAAATTTAATTAAACATACAATAAAATTGTAATCATTCTCCTTTTTTAAAGTCTATATTAGAAAATACAGGCTTTAAAAAATTTCTAAAGCACTCCCCTCCCTTCCTTAATAACGTGCTCTATCACCGTTACGATGACACTGTCGTCGCGCCACAAACGGAACGCAGCGAAGCCTAAAGTGTACTATCAAATTTACTACGCTATATATCTGTACTAACACATGGAGCGTTGGCCCACTCCACGGACTGAACTTCTTACCCGGCTGGAGAATTTCTTCACCGTTATACCCAACAACACTATACTTTACAACACTACACTTGGAAAGACATGTGGCGGCGCTGATGTCGCGCCACAAGCTAAACACATTGAAGCCTAAATCGCGCTATCAATGTTCCAAAGTAAACCACTCGGAGCGTTTGCTGCTCCCCGGGCAGAACAACTTGTCCAGCGGGAGATCTCTCCTTTTCCTCTCACGGCCACAGACATACCATTGTCGATAACATGACATGTTTTTCGCCTCTAATCGAGGCATCATCAGAAAAATAGACTGAGACTGACTTAGCGGCTAGCCATCGTAGAGTCTATTTCTCCTACTTCCTCTCTTAACCAAGACACGCCTTTTTATGTTTCACGTGCATCGTGGCTAATCAATTTTAATATCTTTTAACACAATACGTAAGTATATCGTGACGCATAGCTATTGGTTCAGGAATTTTGTGTAAAGGAATATTTCACTCTGAAAGCCCTTGACAACGAGAAGCTTCAAAAGTGTTTTCGGTTCAATAAGCTCTAAATTAAATTTCGAACAGGCAAGTTCAATAATGTATGTCCCATGTCTTAAATTACATTAAGTAAACAGATTTTAAGCATAAATAGAAAAGACATTGCATAAGTTGGCAATACATTATTATTTGAACCCAGCCACAGAGTAGACACACAACAGAAACACAGAGAGACGACAGTACTACGTTAAAGAATTTGACCCAGCTGACAGTATTGTGGCGTTGTAAGATTATTTACTACCCCTTATCGTCCCGTGGGTTTTTTAAGAGTCAACAGAGTAGAAACAAACCAGGCTTTATGCAGCAGAGATATACTAAAAAAAAAACTGGAAAAAAAAAACTGCAGATGCCAGCCCGCCTTCCATGAGTGAAAACTAATGATCGGCAGCAGATTTTTGATAGGTTGTACCGGTAACGGCTTAACGTTGCAGACTATAATTAATATGTCTTACTGCTGGGCACATGCCTCCTCTCATTTCTGAGAGGATTTTAGGGCAAGGAAAAGTTCGCCGGGCTGCCCCACAATGTGTTGGCGAACTTCACATGCCCTCGAAATAATTTTTTATTTTTCACAGTCATACAGGTTTTCTTACGATATTCTCCTACACCGCCGAGCATGTGGTAAATCAGCACTTAAAATTGCAAATAACAATTTCATTGGTGCCGGCGGTGATCGAGCCCGCGTGAAATTTACAGCGAGCGCTTAACCCCTGAGCTATCACGAGACGGTACCGGCTTGGTTGAGAGCTAACTTCGATTGTACGTGGTAGAGCCATGCTGTATTATTACTGCAGCACGAATTGGTTGGCTTGACCGGGGAAGTACCACGCTCTCATCAGCGTGAAATTACAGCACAATGCAGATGTTAAATGAAACTAATTTTTACGGATTATATCGCGTTTAATTTTAACTTTTTTCATTCCCGAGGTTTCGGGTGCTTTACAAACTGCAGACTTCCCGATACGTCGGTGCTTTGTGAACATGTTCAATATCGTCCCCGCCATTACATCAGATTTGATAGACCACAAATCCTCGCAAAAGAACACCGATTCCTCCCAAGGATGATTCGCGAGGCCATTGAAATTAAAAAACATCCTAATTTCAATAGAGAAGATGGATGGGTGCTGCCATCTGCTTGAGATCCTATAATTATTTAAAATTAAAATTTTGTACAGCCGAATTCAATATAAGTTATTAAGAATAACTCAAAAACTATTGGTTTGACCTTAATCAAATTCATATGGGACCACACGAGAAGTACCAGATTTCAAATAAAAAAGAATCATCGAAATCCGTTTACCCAGTAAAAAGTTATGAGGCAACACACATAAAAAGAAAACATACAGTCGATTTGAGTACCGTCTCCTTTTTGGAAGTCGGCAGATTAATAAAATTAAATCCAAACCCAAGTATACCACCGCTAGACTTCAAGATACTGTAAACTCATTCTGCGTTAATCGAACCAAAAATTAATATTAAAAAAACTGAAGGTAGCCGGGCTAACTATGACATCGGAACGTCAAACACCTCAGTCCCCCCCCCCCCCACCCCCCCCCACCCCCACTCACCCGTGACCATGAGTGCTGTAAAGCACCCGAAACGTCGGGAATTAAAATTAAACGCGACAAAATTAGTTTCATTTATTTATTTAATCTTATTTGTTGACACCTTATTAACAAGGGTAACAAAGGGCGGACTTAATGCCTAGCGGCATTCTCTGCCAGTCAACCCGTGGAGTGATGAGATTTTGTGGCAGGTGCAAATACACACACACACACACATATATGTATATATATATATATATATATATATATATATACATACATACATACTAAGATATACATAATATAATATACAAAACTTTTATGTGTAGTCTTCGCGTAAATATAAGAAAACATTACAATGCAGATGTGTTTCGTATAGTTCACTCATAGATCACTCAGGACCAATTACTCATGACGAAAACCGCAGGCCCTTATGCATTTTAATCCTTATTATGGGAATATAAATAAAAATAATAGATGATAAATTTAGGTGTCTATAGCCTACATCATTCACTTATCATTTGGTGGGCTTTGTGCTCGTTGGTTAACCTTATTTCTATAAATGTCTACATTTGTAGTATTTAATATGTTTTATTTTCAAACGACTTTAAAAACGCAGGAGTTTCTTAATTCGATTGTATTTTTCTGCCGACTTCCAAAAAGGAGACGGTACTCAATTCGACGCGTATGTTTTTTTATGTGTGTTACCTCATAAGTTTTTACTGGGTGGACCGATTTCAATGATTCTTTTTTTATATGAAAGCTGATACTTCTCGTGTGGTCCCATATGAATTTGATCAAGGTCAGACCAATAGTTTTTGAGTAACTTGAGTTATTCTTAATAACTTATATTGAAGTCGGTTGCACATAATTTTTAATATTAAATTATTATGTGTATAGTTGCCGCTCTAATTAGTTCAGTTACTCTTGTCGGGTCGGGACTACCACTCGAGAATCTTTTAAGCGTTCCGCGCCAAATTCTGCAAATCATAACACTTTTGAAATCGCCTCGGTGTCTGCCTGTCTTTGAGTTTTCCCTTTGAGAGTTTCCCACAATGACGTTTGAAATTTGGAATAATAACTTATTCATAGGATGTAATATAACATATATTAAAATTAGTTTTAATCAATATTGTTCTTTTTTTACTTTCATATTCAGCCAGGTTATCATTTATTTAATTGGTAACATTTATCTGATAATTGCTAAATCAGCTATTGAACTATACATCATCATCAGCCCTTCACAAGTCCACTGCTGAACATACGCCTCCCCCAAGGAATTCCACAAAGCACGGTCCTGAGCCACCTGCATCTATAGACTTCCTGCATATCTTACCAGATCGTTACTCCATCTAGTATGGGGACGCCCTACACTTCTCCGCCGGTACGAGGCCGCCACTCGAGAACCTTTTTCCCCAACGGTTGTCGGTTCTTCGAGCTATATGGCTGGCCCATTGCCACTTCAGCTTACTAATCCGTTGGACTATGTCGGTCACTCTAGTTCTACTGCGGATATCCTCATTCCTAAGTTTATCACGCAGAGAAACTCCGAGCATAACCCTCTCCATAGCTTCCTCATCCGGCCAGCAGTGAAGGACCACAAGTTCATCATAAAGAGTCCCTCTTTCTCCATGAAGTCGGCGAGCTGCTGGCCCCTTGGGTTCCGTTGCCCTATTCCGAAATTCCCTACTTTCAGCTCACCGTTCTCTTTTGTGCCTAGTTTTGCGTTGAAGTCTCCCATTAACACCGTATAGCGGGTTTTGGAGGAATGCATGGCTCTACAGATATTCTCATACATTTCCTCCACCTCCTCATTGGGGTATGCCGAGGTTGGTGCGTAAACCTGTATGACCTTCAGCGAATACCGTTTGGTGATTCTGACCATAAGGTACGCAACCCTCGTCGACACACTCTCAATCTTTACACCTTTGTTAACGAGAGACTTATGGACGATAAATCCGACACCTCCTTGGGACAGATGGTTGCCCTCCCGGTGATAGAACAAATTGCCGGATTCGAGGATTACCGTGTCCTCCCCCTCTCTTCGTACTTCAGATAATCCTATGACATTCCAGCGCAACTTGTCTATCTCTTCTTCCAGCTCCAGGATTTTCTCGTCAGTCCTCAGGGTGCGTGCGTTGTATGTTGCCAGGTCGAGTCGTCGTAGGTGGCAACCGAACCTCCACCGGAGATTCTTAGCACCCCCTGTCCCGCCGTTACCATGGTCGCCACCGTAGCCAGGAATAGCGGGGCCGCTGGGGACTGGGGGCCGTCTCTTCGTTACTTTCATGGAGGATATATTGCCGAAGTTGCCACGCTTGGCGAGCGGGTTAGCAACCGCAGTTTTTTTATTGTTGTTTTGCTGTTATCAGAAAGGTGCTGCTGCCCATCCTCTGCCTCAGTTTCCCTCTGTCGCCTTTTACGACACCCACGGGAAGATATGGGGTAGTGAGTATTCTTACCCGCCACTACACGAGGAACCGCCACCACACACTACACTGAACTATACAATGAGGTTCCAAATTTGAATTTTCGATTTATGGTGTTAGTTTTTGTAAATTTTTTTCGAGGATCATTATGTGGGGCATCGATTTCAATAATTTAATTATAATTATGTATTATTATTTTATATATTATATTATACACTACACGGCTATATATTTATATAGCCGTGTAGTGGCGGTCAAGAATATCCACTACCCCCATATCCTCCCGTGGGTGTCGTAAAAGGCGACAAAGGGAAACAGGCAGGAGATGGGCAGCAGCATCTTCCTGGTAACGGCATAAATACAATAAAAAAAACTGCGGTTGCCAACCCGCTCGCCAGGCGTGGCAACTATGGCAATATACCCCCCATGAGCAATGACAATAATAAACGGCCCCCAGTCCCCGGCGGCCCCGCTATTCCTGGCTACGGTGGCGACCATGGTAACGGCGGGGCAGGGGGTGCTAAGAATCTCCGGTGGAGGTTCGGTTGCCACCTTAGACGACTCGACCTGGCAACGTACAACGCACGCACCCTGAGGACTAACGAGAAGATCGTGGAGCTGGAAGAAGAGATAGACAAGTTGCGCTGGCATATTATAGGATTATCCGAAGTCCGAAGAGAGGGGGAGGACACGGTAATCCTCGAATCCGGCAACTTGTTCTATCACCGAGAGGGCGACCATCTGTCCCAAGGAGGTGTCGGATTTATCGTCCACAAGTCTCTCGTTAACAACGTTGTAAAGATCGGGAGTGTGTCGACGAGGGTTGCGTACCTTATACTCAGAATCACCAAACGGTATTCGCTGAAGGTCATACAGGTTTACGCACAAACCTCGGCACACCCCGATGAGGAGGTGGAGGAAATGTATGAGGATATCTCTAGAGCCATGCATTCCTCCAAAACCCAATATACGGTGTTAATGGGAGACTTCAATGCAAAACTAGGCACAAGAGAGAACGGTGAGCTGAAAGTAGGGAAATTTGGAATAGGGCAACGGAACCCAAGGGGCCAGCAGCTGGCCGACTTCATGGAGAAAGAGGGACTCTTTATGATGAACTCTTTCTTCAAGAAGCGGCCCCACAGGAAGTGGACCTGGTCGAGCCCCGACGGTTCGACAAAAAATGAGATTGACTTCATTATGACGACCAGACGACAATGGTTCAGTGATGTCTCAGTGATCGCGAGGGTGAAAACCGGCAGCGATCACCGAATGGTTAGAGGCACACTGAACCTAAATGTTAAGTTGGAGAGGTCTCGTCTGATGAAGTCAACGCTCCGTCCCCCTTGTGCTCTAATCCAAAGTCCCGAAACCTTTCAGCTCGAGTTACAAAACCGTTTCCTGTGCCTAGAAGACTGCAATGAAGTGGACGATATGAATGACAAGCTCGTGGAAACTGTCCATGCGGTTGGAGCTAAATTCTGCAAGACCCACCGCAGAAGAACACAAAAACTCTCCAATCACACTCTTAATCTCATGGCTGTTAGACGGGAGATGAGGCTACATTCTTCAACAGATTTGACAGCATACAGGCAACTGAACAGACAGATCTCCAAATTCATGCGGCGAGACTTACGCAACTTCAATACAGCTCGTATTGAAGAAGCGATCGAGCGGAACCAAGGCTCCAAAGTCTTTGCCAGAGATCTGTCTGCCAGAAAGAGCCAACTGTCAAAGCTGAAGACCGAATGTGGCAGCATCGTTTCCGGGGCACCTGAGATTTTGAGTGAGATTGAGAGGTTCTATGGGCAGCTGTACACGTCATCGGTGGAGCCACACGCAAGTGTGAGTAACGATCCAAGAGCGAGTCTTATTCGACACTATTCCGAAGATATCCCGGACGTCAGTCTGAGCGAGATTAGAATGGCTCTCCAGCACCTTAAAAACGGCAAGGCCCCAGGCGAGGATGGAATTACAGCGGAGCTTCTGAAAGCGGGTGGAAGACCGGTACTTGAAGTCCTTCAGAAGCTCTTTAATTCCGTCCTCCATGGTGGCATTACACCGGAGGCGTGAAGCAGAAGTGCGGTGGTCTTGTTCTTCAAGAAAGGTGACAACGCTCTCTTGAAGAACTACAGACCGATTTCCCTTCTGAGCCGCGTCTATGTGCTGTTTTCGAGAGTCATTACGAATCGTCTCGCGCGCAGACTTGACGACTTCCAGCCTCCCGAACAAGCCGGTTTCCGAAAGGACTTTAGCACCATAGACCACATACATACCCTACGGCAAATTGTACAGAAGTCCGAAGAGTACAATTTGCCACTATGTCTGGCGTATGTGGACTATGAGAAAGCCTTTGATTCCGTCGAAATTTGGGCGGTGCTGCAGTCCCTTCAGCGGTGCCAAGTTGACTGTCGGTATATCGAAGTGCTGAAGTGTTTGTACAGTAGAGCTACGATGGCTATCCGAGTACAGAACCAGAGTACGAAACCTATCCAATTGCAGAGAGGTGTAAGACAGGGTGACGTCATATCCCCGAAACTCTTCACCGCTGCATTGGAAGTTTGTTTAATGTCCATGTCACACCTATGCCGGTAGTTGTTGGGAGCACTAAGCTCGAAGTTGTTGACGAGTATGTTTACCTGGGACAAATAGTCCGACTAGGTAAGTCCAACTTCGACTGAGAGGTCAATCGACGGATTCAACTCGGCTGGGCAGCGTTCGGGAAGCTACGACACATCTTCTCGTCAGAAATACCTCAAAACCTTAAAACAAAATTGTACAACCAGTGCGTGTTGCCAGTGATGACTTACGGAACTGAGACGTGGTCCTTCACTGCTGGCCGTATGAGGAAGCTCAAGGTCGCTCAGCGAGCTATGGAGAGGGCTATGCTCGGAGTTTCTCTGCGTGATAAACTTAGGAATAAGGATATCCGCAGTAGAACCAGAGTAACCGACATAGCCCAACGGATTAGTGGGCTGAAGTGGCAGTGGGCCGGCCATATAGCTCGAAGAACCGACAACCGATGGGGAAGAAAGGTTCTCGAGTGGCAGCCTCGTACCGGTAGGCGAAGTGTAGGGCGTCCCCCCACAAAATGGAGTGACGACCTGGTAAGACATGCAGGAAGTCGATGGATGCAGGTGGCTCAGGACCGTGCTTTGTGGCATTCCTTGGGGGAGGCCTATGTTCAGCAGTGGACTTGTGAAGGGCTGTAATGATGATGATGATTATTATTTTATAGGTAATATTATTTATTATTTTGTGTCTTAATTTTATTCAGCAGTTTCCTGTACTCTAACTTTTTCCAAAACTAATGTCGAGAAGAATCAAAAAATATACATGAATATCATTAATAATCTATTACTACAGTTCTAGTGAAGGTACTTAGGTTTGGAATACTTAAAGGGTATAATTACAATTATTGTAAAGATTTGAGCTTTTTTTATAGAAGAGGTGGCAAACGAGCATGCGGCTCACCTGATGGTAAGTGAGGATGGTGTCTTTACAGCCTATTAAAGTCCACAGCTGAACATAGGCCACAGATTGCCTGATAGGGTAGGTAATATTTGTCATAATTATAGGGGGAATATTTGCCACGATTGGAAACCGGTTTGGCAACTACAGTTTTTTATTCTTAGTCGCTATTAGGTAAACGCTGCTCCTCATCCTCATATCTTGATTTGTTACCTTCTGTCGCCTTTTATCACATCAACGGGATGATATATGGTAGTGGATATTCTTACACCGCCACTACACACGGCTTCAATTCACAAAAGGATATATATTGAAATGGCTTTCAAATGTTTATTTAGCGCGACCGTCGATTAACTTGTGCAAACGCATGGACGTTTAGTGCTGCCAAAGTATGCCAAGTTTATTGAGGTTAATGTAAATTTAAGTACCTAAGCGTGAGTACATTAGAATTAGACGCACTATTCTCACTAACTCTGAACGTATAGAATAAACCACGTGAACATATTTGCTGCAACTACAAAGGGATTTTAAACTAAGGAGCGAATGAACTCTTTGATAAATTAGTGAAGTTCAGTGAATTCGAAGTTCTTATATAAATCAAGTGTTTTACGAGCTACGTTGAAACGTCGTACAATTTAAAACTGATTCTTAGTATCAACTTTTGAGCACAAGGTTTTTCGCATAATTGAGATATTGATGAAGAGATGTGATGAAGAGGTGTGATCCGTCACAGTACATTATTTTTTGACACATTAACCCAGTAACAAATTTTGATTTGGATTTGGTTTTGGATCTGTATTTGGAAATAAAATTAGTCGTATAGCAATACAACCAAATGAAGAACGAGGAAATCAAAAAAAATATTATAGTAACTAAAATTATTGAGCCTAACCTAACATAACCTAACCTACCCTATATATTGATGTCATTAACGGCCACAGAAAGAAACTGAACCAGAAGATGTAACCCATAATAATAAGCTAAATACATTTTTTAAATAATACGCTTGCCAAACTGCTTTTATAGCGTGGCAACCTTGGCATATATCTTCTCTGTTAAAGCTACAAATAATGAACGATGGTTTACGTACCAAACTTTGTGACAACGTACTATGTGGGAGGCCTATGTAGCAGTGGACTAGTAATGGGCTGTAATAACAGACCTAGTGATAGGTACATAATAAAATATAATTTTATTTAAATACTTACAAATCAGCGCAAGGCGGTTGACATCAATTGGGTGCGTGAAGACAAAGATCAGGCTAAGTGGCAGCGTATTGTTAGTAGCTTAGGTGAAGTAGTGAACTGCCGCAGGCTGATGATTATGATGATGATGATTATTTAAAATCTCTTTGGGTATAAAATTTATTAAAATTTTTATAAAAGCGACAAACTAGCTTAATTGCACTGGTGAATGACTACTACACATGCCTACAACCAACTTTAAAAAATAAATAGGTTAGGTGCGTTGTATACTTGAGCTCTAAAATGAAATGCCGTATAGTATTTTATACTAGCTTTCTTACCGTTTAATCGGAACACAGAAATTGATTATACTAGTTTGGCAGTAGAAGTAGGCACGAAGACTGTTAAATATATAGATTGATTCTAGGCAGAGCCCTTTCATCTAGTAAAGGAACTGCTAACTGATTTGCCGTGCGAGGAAACATCTTCTAAATCACACAGTGGTGGACCTCCAATCATCCAGATGGTGTGGATGGTATAGGGAGTTCTGCCGCGATGTGCGTTCGTGAAATTTAGCGGCTGGGATTAATCCGAACAATTCCTCAGAGCAATCCCCGTGGTAGATGAGAAAGAAAATGCAAAGGGATGCAATATCTCTTCGCAGTGCCAATGAATCGAGCCGATCGCAAAGGACTCGATCGTCGACGATTCGAGCCGCTCTGCGCTGGATGCGGTCAAGTTGAAGGAGCTGGCACTGGGGAGCCCCTGCCAAGAGATGGGAACAGTATTCCATGTGAGGCCGAACCTGCGCCTTGTAAAGTTGCAGAAAGTGTGCCGGCATGAAATACTGTCCCGCTCTTCTGAGCACGCCAAGCTTTTTAGAGGCCAATTTTGCCTTCTCTTCCAAATGACCACGAAACTGCACGTCACACGATATGTTGACTCCGAGGATTCCGATACTGGCTGAGGCAAGAAGGGGAGTGCCTTGAAACTGAGGAGATACGACAAAGGGGTTATTTTAAGCAATAAAGGCACAAACTTGTGTCTTCTGAGGATAAAACTGGACTAGACTAGAGACTTTGTTCAGCAAAGACTCGACGTCAGACACAAGTTTGTTCCGGTACTCGGCGACTTTTTCCCGAGAAATATTGGCACGGCCGGTGTATAGAGCAACACCAGTGCTGTCATCCGCATAGCATGCGTCGGTCCTGATTTGGCTGATAGTCAATTTGGATACCGACGGGAACGTTCCACTGTAGATGCCATTATGCGCGTCCGCTCCCTGTCAGAACAAATAGTATGATGTGGATGTTGTGGCGTTGGCGATAAGTCTTGATATCGTCAACGCCTTTAACTCTCTACCCTGGGATACAATAAGCAGGTCATTGGCACACCACCAGGTGCGTACCTACTTGGAAGGCGTAATCAGGGACTACTTGCGCAACAGGTACATTCTTAACATGGGACAAGATGGCAGGAAGATCCGGAGGGTGATCAAACGGGGGGCTCTGCAGGGCTCAGTGCTGGTCCACTCTTGTGGAACTTTGCGTATGATGCGATTTTTCGTGTCGAACTTCCTGGTGGCGTAAATATTGTGTGCTATGCCGATGACACACTGGTGGTCGCCAGCGGACCAAGTGTGGACCAAGGAGCTCGCTGAGCTTGGGATGGATGTTTTGGTCCCTAAAATCCACGAGTTGTGTCTGGAAAAAGCGTCTCATAAGACCGAGGTCTTATGGTTTCACAAACTACCTCGGAGCAAGGAACTCGTGCGTCTACGTGGGTGGGTCTGTAGTCAGAGTGGGGCAGTACATGAAGTACATAGGGCTCCACCTGGACAGTCGCTGGGGCTTCGAAGAGAATTTTGAGTGCCTAGTCCCCCGGATTGAGAGGGTGGTGGGTACTATGCACAGACTGCTGCCCAATCTAGGGGAACCGAGGGTGGAAATACGCCACCTCTGTGCGGGAGTAGTGCAGTCCGTAGCCTTATACAGGGCCCCTGTGTGGGCGAAAAGGCTAGCCATCCCACGCTGTAGATCTAAAATCTACAGTGTCCAGCATAGAATGGCTATACGGATCGTGCGAGGATACCGCACGATATCCTTTGAGGCGGCAACAGTCCTGGCTCGCTTTCCACCCCAAGATATACTGACGGATATAGATGCGAGAGTATACAACCAAATCCAGATCCTTCGTTAGAGGTGGCAGTGAGCCAGATGAGGCGCTCGAGTCTATAAAACGGCAGGAGCGACAGAACGCTTTGCTGATATGGCGCACTCGACTCAACGAGGAGCGCTATTGCCACAAACTCGTTATTAGCGCAATTCTGCCGGTCTTCGAAGCAACGAGTAAGAAGACTCACCCACAGACTTACACATATAATCAGCGGGCACGTGTGCTTAGGTGATTGCCTGTGTAATATCAGACGCGAAGTGACGGCGAACTGCTTTCACTGCGGTGTACAGGACTAGCACTCTGCGTCTCTGCTAGTGGTATTTCCAGCGTCAGAACAGGAGCGGACGATCCTGGCGATTTGCGACTTTAGGCTATTAGACAAAATATCGATGTATCGATATTTTGATCGATATATCAATATTTTGGCGATGTATTTTATTTCGAAACATCGATATATAATATCAAGTATTGAAAGAGTTTCAAATACAATATATTTCCAGCAGCAACACTGTTGACGCCACTGACTTAAACCGCATGAATTCAGATAGTGCGTTAAAATTTTGGACTGACAGGCACCATTTCACCAGAGTCCTTTCAGAAATAGCGTTTAACTATATAATATAACAATGCTGGCATTGCTCTCTATTTGTTCGTGAAGTTTCATTACAATCAGATTAGCCATTCCGAAGATTAGCTTGGACAGACAGACAGATAAAATGATTTCTTATATTTATGCGAAGACTACACATTAAATGAAACTAATTTTTACGGATTTTTTCGCGTTTAATTTAACTTTTTAATTCCCGACGTTTTAATAGACCACAAATCCTCACAAAAGAACACCGATTCCTACCAAGGATGATTCGCGAGGCTATTGAATTTAAAAAAACATCCTATAGAGAAGATGGATGGTTGCTGCCATCTGCTTGGGATACTATAATTAATAAAATTAAATCCGAAACCAAGCATACCACTGCAAGAATTTAAGATACTGTTAGCTCATTCTGCGTACATCGGACCAAAAATTTATATTCAAAAACTGAAGGTAGCCGGGCTAACTATTACATCAGGACATCAAACACCTCAGTCCCCCCCCCCCATGAATATGGGTGCTGTAAAGCACCCGTAACGTCGGGAATTAAAAAGAAAATTAAACGCGAATGAATAAATAAAATTAGAGTTTCATTTATGACAGATAAAATTTTATATAGGGTTTTTCATGTCTTAATGGCCTGCAAATCCCCTTATATAAGCCAGTTATTTCGATGTTACAGACAGAAACTTCAATTTTATTTATATGTATAGATGAGCAATAAATATGCTGTATACCTAAATATCTTTGCCGATAGATTAAATATTATGATATTTTAAGCACGTCATATAAGCCAGCAGAAAACGTTTAGTCAGGTAATTTGCGGGGTTAGAACCACGCCCGAGTATTTGCGTTATTCAACCGCACCTTAACCAGCTACATCATGTCAAAAAAGATTTATGGTATCTGTGCTGAAAATCTGCTACTAATTTTGTTTGCTGAGTCATTTTTTGTGATACTAAAAAAGAGGTGACTTGAGGTTCATAAAAATTTAACAGCTTAGTATTTTTTTTATTTATCTTTAATACATACAATATATAATGTGTACTCGTATATAGGTGGATTGAATGTCTAAACATTTAATGAAACTAGTTTTATGGATTTTATTGCGTTTTATTAACTAATATTATATTTAGAGAATTTTACAGCACCCATGGTCAAGTGAGATGTCCATGGGTGCTGTAAAATGTGCTGACCAGGACTGAGAAGTCCACGTCCCAACCTAAAGTAAGAATTTCTGGTTTTTTGTTCACGACAGATGTAATTTATGATACCAGGGGAAAATAAAAACAATGACTTTCTATAAGAACATTAACATGTTAAAAATTTATTAGTTAAGATCTTCGTAATAAAATAAAATGATGTGTCTTACATAGCTGCAATTCCGTGCACTATCCTCGTCATCATTAACCCAACACAACTACACTAGGAAAAACACATCACCATCGATAATACGACACGTATTTTGCCTCTAAGGGCACGCGTACACCTAATCCGTCAACGGCAGAAGTTTGCTCGGGCGATGACGGCCGAACTCGGACGATCGAATCAAACACTTGTAAAAGAAAGAGAGTGCGTACATAAACACAACCGTCATCGTCCGATGACGCACGAAATCGGCCGATCAACCGTTGAGTTCGATTTTGTTGGGATTTCTCGCCAGATTGCCGGCGTCTACAGTGCAAATTGAGTGTATTTATAGTGTAATTTAATCATTTTGTCTTTATTCTGTTGTTTTTTTCTGCGTTGTTATCTACCTAAACGACTATGGATATTGAAAAATTAATTAGTTGTGTTTATAATAGACAATTACAATAATCGAGAGGTTTCGAAACGGTTATGGGCTGAAGTTGGATCGGAAATGGATATAGCGGTTCCAGATATTTAAAAAAATGCGTCTCCACTCTGTTAAGCAACACAGTCAACTACAGAATACCGGCAACGTTCAATGTCGGCACACGTGGTACACTGTTGCAGTGTAAGCACATACACGTCCGAGTTACTCGTCCGGGTTGTTCTGTCCGCGATCGGCCGACAAAATCAGTTTTGGTGTACACGTACCGTAAACAAGACATCTTCCGGTGAATTAGACTATGCGGTGGCTGAACGCCTTTTTAGCACTTGTCTTATAGTTTTTGACATATTTAACATAATGGATTTATTTACATAATACTCTATATTGAATAAAAATATTTCAAGGGTAAGGGAGACAGTATTATTACAGGATTTGAGGTTTTTTTTTACAAGATAGGGTGACAAACGAGCACACAGTCCATCTGATGGTAAGCGGTTGCTGTGACCCATAGACATCTACATCTATCTTCAATAAAGAATCAAAATGCAGATGCGTAGTCACCCGTGAGGGCTAAGATGGAATGCCTCTTTTCCAGTAAAAAGTGTCTCCGGTTCTCTACACTCACCATACGAAACACAGCAGTGTTAGGCTGCTATTTTACGCTGGTATTCTGTGAGAGCGTGGTCCCTCCCCGGTCGAGCCGACCCATTCGTGCTACATCTATACTACTAATATAGCTGCAGCATAGCTTTACCACGTATGAAATTCTATCTTAGTCATCAGATCATCGCAGAACGCATCTGTAGCCGTCGTTGTCTGAACCATCACGAGAAATGTTAGCTCTATTGTCTCTGTAATGTGAAAATAAACTGCTGATGCTTTATCGTCATCAACTCGTCATAATCCACTGCTTGACTAGAGCCTCTTTCGTTAAAGGGAGAATTTGCCTTAATCATCAGGCTAGGCAGACAGATACGATGACATCACTAGACATCTTGCAGCTTTGACGCTGCTGCCTGTTCTAGGTATTTCTAGATATTTTACGTTTAGTGGAAACTAGATGGCCATTATTATCATCATCATCATTACAGCCCTTCACAAGTACACTGCCCATAACCCCCCCCCCCTCCAAGGAATGCCACAAAGCACGGTCCTGAGCCACCTGAATCCATCGACTTACTGCATGTTTTACCAGTTCGTTACTCCATCTAGTGGCGGCTCACCCTACACTTCAAGTACCGATACGAGGCTGCCACTTGAACTATTTCCCCCATCAGTTGCCAGTTCTTCGTGCTACATGGTCGGCCCATTGCCACTTCAGCTGGAGATGGCTATACTGCATAATATTCTAGCGTTTTCCGTAGTCGCCTCTAGTGGCATCCACGGGATAAACTGCAGTGATGGATTCTTTAACACCACCAGCATAAGCCAATACACGTTACAGTATTTCATAATCGTCATCATTAAGACTCATCAAATTCCAATAACTTAAAAAAAACTGCCCTACAATTTGCCTGATGATATCCCTCATATTTGCCATAGTATGCTACGCTTTGCAGGCAGGTTGGCAACCGTAGTTTTCTGATTAATGATTTAGATGTCATTAGAAATATGCTGCTGGCCCTTGTCTAATGTGTCTTCCTCTGTCACCTCTTACGGCATCCACGGCACGGTATCAAGTAGTGTTTATTCTTACATCGCCACTACACTGTAGACGAGTCAGTATTACAGCACAAATATAAGAAACAAAATGTGTTATCTTTTAAAGGTTCAGCCTTGGACGTCAAATAAAATTGTTCAAAATGGCGTCATTTACTAACTACTAACACTAATCAACTATAGAGGACAGTGAGAAAACCGCATGGCCCCGTCCCACACATATATACAATCTAATGTAACATACGTTAGTTTAACACACATTCTTGAGGAAAACAAATTTTCCTTATATGAAAAGTTTTTTCCTAGATTATATAAGAAATATCGTTATATTGATTCTGGTACCTACAATTTAGGTATTGTTGGTTTCTTTATTATATTCGTTTACTATAATTTTGGTGGTAAGTGGATGCTTTGGTTTCATAAATCTACATCTATCCTCGATAAAAATGCAGATGCGTTATCACCCATGAACATTTAGATGAAATGCCTCATTTACAATAAAAGATTACGCTGGTTATCATGACAACGTGGTCCTTTCTCGATAGAGCCGATCCATCCGTGCTTCAACCATAATGTGACTGCAGCGTAGCTCTACCCCGTAATATTTTTAATAAATAATATTGAAAGTTTATGATGTGAAATTTTATAATTTATTTTTAATTTATTAGAAAATTCATAAATAATTAGCCCTCTAGTACTCTTGCAGGGCGTTACGTGCATACCTATCAAAAGTGTGCAATCTTAAATTTTGTAATGTGACATGCTTGCATAAACAATTAGAATTTTTTGTTCAAGCAGTATATAAATAATTTTTACGTAGTCGAAAAACGTTGCAGCGTGTTATGGCTGCAGCATGCATGGGTTGACTCAACCAGGGAAAGATCAAACTTACACAGTACTGCTGTGTTTTGTATGGTCACCGATGGGAACCGAAGACCCTATTAACTATTAACGAGTCGTTTCATCGCATTCTTCAGGATATGCATCTGCATTTATATTTTCATTTCAGCATGGGTATTGGAGGTGTCTAAGAGCCATTGAATCCACTTGCTATCAGGTGGACTGTGTGCTTGCCTGTCAATCGTACTTTTATGAAAAAAAGTCATCATCGTCAAATTCATCTCGTATAGAGTCCACTGCTGGACTTATGCCTTTTTCGTAGTAAATAAAATCTATATTCTTAGGCATGGTAGTTAAGGCTAAGCTAGGGCTTTTGCTGTAAAATTGAACCTGAATGAAAATGAAAACCTGAATCAAATCGTAAAATATCTGCCAACACGCATTGGGACAGTGCGGCTGGCATTTCCTTGCCCTCAACCCTCTTAAAATTGAGACGAAATCTGTACTAAGAAATGAGACGTATATAGTCTGTGAAAATTTTACGCTTTGGAGGCTAATGGGTGATTGCAATAAAAGACGTCTTGTTTTGCACGCCTCATAACGCGGAGCGTTTGAGGTAGTACTTTACTTCCGACACGTCAATGTTTTTAATGTTTTCAAAAGTAATTTTGTGGTCTTAAATACCTCTACCATAACTATATTGCACTTATACTATAATATGTGTAGCCGTATATCAAGAAAACACTCTAATTAATACATGTTATATTTTCTAGAAACATCTACTTTAAAGAGAACGGTTTAAAGAAAATTTTACGTAAACGTACGGATTTCCGTGTTCATGGAGACCGGTTTTTTATTAGCTTTAGAATTACAACAACTGGTTCCCTATTTCATATCAATAGCCTAGTACACGTAGTTTGTTATTAACAAACAAATAAAAATTAATCTTTATTTTTTTTGTAAAAATGTAACTTCTACCTAATAATTTCCATTTATTTTTTGTTTTAGCCATTGATAGACAAAGGACAAATGTACCATACAGCCTATATCAATTTTATATTTGATGTAATTTTTTTATTTTTTTTCATCAAAATTAAATGAAACGCTCGTGAGATATGAACATTTGAATTTCCCAACTCTTGGTCTTGCTCGACGTTTTTTCTCTTTGTCGTCTCTTATGGCACCTACAGAATTATATGAGGTGCATATTATAAGCAGCCACTACACGGCCAAAGCACACGGCAAAATAAAAGTAGTGACATTATGTATTTGCATTGTTTATTGTATATAAAAAACAATAAATAAAACTACACACTTCTTGTTAGAAGGTACACTGAAATTTATTTGATTTATTTATAGCTAAATCTCGGTGTAGTTGGCTGCCAGTAAGATAAGGTGAACATTAATAATATATTATAAATTATTCGGCTGAAGATGAAAACGTTTATTGCAAATTATGTTGATTGCATTATGTTGAATATTAACGTACGAACAAAACTAAATCTAAATTTGTCCGGCTAATCTTTAAATAGCCCTTAGTGAATGAATTTGAACAAAGACAATATTTTTTTATAGGATAAGGGTGATAAACGAGCACACAGCCCACCTGATGGTAAGTGGTTGCTGCGGCCCATAGACATCTACATCTATCCTCGTTTGCGAATCAAAATGCAGATGCATGGTCACCCGTGAGGACTAAGATGGAATGCCTCATTTCCAGTAAAAAGGGCCTCCGGCCACCTGCACTCACCAAGCGAAACGCAGAGGTAAACCTCTACTTCACGCTGGTATTCTGTGAGGTCGTGGTACCACCCCGGTTCGAGCCGGCCAATCCGTGCGACAGCAAAAGCTGCCGCGTGGCTCTACCACTGTTAAAATAGCTTTTCCAATATAGGTCAATCCAAATTTAAATATGACAGAGAACCTAAAGAAAGGTCTTTCAATATCATAGCGATATTCTTTTCTCGTAGGCGTTATAAAAGAATCTGAAACTTTATATAACGCCGTATATTAAAATAACAATCTTGGAAAGCTTTCGAAAGTGAGTTGTCTAAAGCTCGTAAAGCCGATATCCAAATATATATACGTTGAACTATAAAAGCTTTTTTTAGGAATTATTTGAAAAATAAAATAGATAGTGTCATTTTTAGGGTTCCGTACCTGATAAGGAAAAACGGAACCCTTATAGCATCACTTTGTTGTCTGTCTGTTTGTCTATCAAGACCCTTTTTCTCAGGAACGCGTAGAGGTATCAAGCTGAAATTCATATCAAATACTCAAGTCTACTGTCCCTTAGAGCTGTGAAAAAATCAAATTTCTAAGCTAACGCGATCAAAAGACACAGCCGTTTATGCCGCAAATTTTCGACATTCGCAAGGGAATCAAAACCTACAGGGTACTTCCCGTGATTTCAGAATCTTGGAATTTGGTACGTAGCAACGTTTTATAGCACATATAAAGGAGAAATTGCGAAAAGCATAAATTTTAGTTACATTATGTAATAAAAATATTTTTATACAATTTTAAACTTTTATACCTACGGATTTGTTCGGGACCCTTAGTGCGCGAGTCCGACTTGCAGTTGGCCGGTTTTTTATATTAATTATATTGATATAGGCCTACCACATATATACAATTATGAAATCGATCATAACAATAGTTGAATTATGTGCTTGTGTCAATTTCATAGCGAATTTGATAGAATAAGGGCAACAAATGAGCACACCTACAATCTACCGAATGATAGTGGATGATAGTGGGTACTGCGGCTCATAGACATCTGCATTTATCCTTAACTAGCTGTTCCCTGCGACTTCACCCGCGTGGAATTTATTACGATTGGATTTTATGGGTTTTAATTTTTTTTTTGCGCGGAACCCTAATTCCTTATTTCATATAAAAATAGCCTAAGGAGTACCTTATAACATTATCAATTTGCCAGTGAAAATCCCATCAAAATTGGTCTACACGTTTCGGAGATTAGCCGGAACAAACATACAGACAGACAGACAAAATTTTAAAAATTGTGTTGTTGTTATAAGTACCGTATATATTTTCATATGCATTTAGTTAAAAGCTGCTATTTTGAAATTACAAACAGACACTTCAATTTTGTTTATTTGTATAGATTAAGAATCAAAATACAGATGCGTTGTTACCCCCGAGGACTAAGATGGAATACACCGTTTCCAGTAAAATTAATTTCCGGTTCTCTACACTTATACACACGTAACACAGGTGCATTGAGCTGCTATTTTACGCTGGTATTCTGTGAGAGTGGGGTCTTTCCCCTGTGGAGCCGACCCACAAGCCACCTCTTTTTTCTGAAAGGAACATTTGTTCGGTTTTTTTTATGCCTCAGTTATGTAGGTTGCTCACGACATTTTTTTTCACACTCGTTATTAGTTAAAAACTTAATAGGTATTTACACAATAATACACACCTAGAGAAAAACACACAGCAAGATAGGCTTACTTAAATTGAAGAGCAAATTAAGGCTAAAAAACATTATAATACGTATGTATTCTTGAGAATTTACCAAAATATTATCATTATTACAGTCTATCACAAGACTACTGCTGAATGAAGGTCTTTCCAAAGGAATGCCACAAGGCACAATCCTATCCTGCATCCAATGACTTCTTGCATCACTTGCCAAGTCGTTACTCCATTTAGTGGGTGCCGGCCACCTTCCGCGTCGCTTATCCTTTATTACTTTTCGCTAAAACCTTTCTTCCCCATTCGTTGTCGGTTCATCGAGCTATATGGCCGATTCCTTACTCTTTCAAATAATTTAAAAATTTAATTTGACTAATATTTTTTTATAAAACTGTTTCCTATTACCTAGGTATCCTCTGTGTGCGGTTCTTTAAGGGTTTTTTATATAACATTTCACTGTTAAAAGTGAGTAAGTGGCGCAAATATAAGCCTCTGAGAGATGACTACATATTTGTGCCATTTGCTGTAGAGACTATCGGTCCGTTGGGCCCACGTGCGGTGGAGTTCCTAAAGGAACTCCATCTGCGGTTGGTCATTGCTGCTGGTGATATGAGAGCTGGCTCTTTTCTCGCTCAAAGGCTAAGTATAGCCATTCAGCGGGGAAACGTAGCCAGTGTTCTTGGTACGATTCCGCGGGGAGTAGGACTGAATGATAATTAAGTTACTTATTTTAGTTTTTTTTTAATTATTGTTTTTAATATTAAATATCAAGATAATGAATGTTTTAAACGAATTCCACAACATTAAAAAAAACAACATAAAAAAATAAAAATTTACAAAAATTACAAATTTATCAAATAAACAAAATTAATTAAAATGAATAAAATTATCACATCCAACCCTTCTTAACAATTCATGATTTTATATCTTACCGATTTATTTTAAATTAGTATGATTTATATTAAATTAGTCTATTTTACGGACCACCTCCAGCGTGAGCGTGACAAGACACAAGACGTCATTATTACAAAGCAATTTTTGTCAAAAGAATATATTCTTTTGAGATAATTAATACACTAAGGCTGTATATTGTGTATTGTGTTTAGGCTGTGCATGTCTAAAAATAAAGATTGTAGCATTTATTTGTTATATACAATACAATAAAACTTTTATCTCATATTTAATGCCACACTTGTGGTTGAAAATTATCAAATTAAATAAATCATTTGCAGTGAAATAATTTTATTTTATTCATTTGAAGGTTTCACTTCCACCGTGTGTGAACTGCACACATGCTTTTTTTAAATCAAATTAAAAGATATCATTTAATTCGTTTTATGGTCTCACATTGCCAACGGGCCCAAGGGGCCAGCAGCTGGCCGACTTCATGGAGAAAGAGGGACTCTTTATGATGAACTCTTTCTTCCAGAAGCGGCCCTACAGGAAGTGGACCTGGTCGAGCCCCGACGGTTCGACAAAAATGAGATTGACTTCATTATAACAACCAGACGACAACTGCTCAGTGATAGTCTAAGTGATCGTGAAGGTGAAAACCGGCAGCGATCACCGAATGGTTAGAGGCAAACTGAATCTAAACGTTAAGTTGGAGAGGTCTCGTCTAATGAAGTCAACGCTCCGTCCCCCTCGTGCTCTAACCCACAGTCGCGAAACCTTTCAGCTCGAGTTACAAAACCGTTTTCAGTGCCTAGAAAACTGCAATGATGTGACGTGGACAGTGGACGATATGAATGACAAGCTCGTGGAAACTGTCTATGCGGTCGGAGCTAAGTTCTGCAAGACCTGCCGCAGAAGAACATAAAAACTCTCTGATCACACTCCTAATCTCATGGTTGTTAGACGGGAGATGAAGCTACATTTTTCAACAGATTTGATAGCATACAGGCAACTGAACAGTCAAATCTCCAAATGCATGCGGCGGGACTTACGCAACTTCAATACAGCTCGTATTGAAGAAGCGATCGAGCGGAACTAAGGCTCCAAAGTCTTTGCCAGAGATCTGTTTGCCAGAAAGAGCCAACTGTCAAAGCTGAAGACAGAATGTGGCAACATCGTTTCCGGGGCACCTGAGATTTTGAGTGAGATTGAGAAGCTCTATGAGCAGCTGTACACGTCATCGTTGGAGCCGCACGCAAGTGTGAGTAACGATCCAAGAGCGAGTCTTATCCGACATTATACCGATGATATCCCGGACGTCAGTCTGAGCGAGATTAGAATGGCTCTCCAGCACCTTAAAAACGGCAAGGCCCCAGGCGAAGATGGAATTACAGCGGAGCTTCTGAAAGCGGGTGAAAAACCGGTACTTGAATTCCTTTAGAAGCTTTTTAATTCCGTCCTCCATGGTGGCATTACACCGAAGGCGTGGAGCAGAAGTGCGGTGGTCTTGTTCTTCAAGAAAGGTGACAACGCTCTCTTGAAGAAATACAGACCGATTTCCATTCTGAGCCGCGTCTACGTGCTATTTTCGAGAGTCATGACGAATCGTCTCGCGCGCAGATTTGACGACTTTCAGCATCCCGAACAAGCTGGTTTCCGAAAAGGCTTTAGCACCACAGATCACATACATACCCTTCGGCAAATTGTGCAGAAGTCAGAGGAGTACAATTTGCCACTATGTCTGGCGTATGTGGACTATGAGAAAGCCTTTGATTCCGTCGAAATTTGGGCGATGCTGCAGTCCCTTCAGCGGTGTCAAGTTGACAGTCGGTATATCGAAGTGCTGAAGTGCTTGTACAGTAGGGCTACGATGGCTATCCGAGTACAGAACCAGAGTACGAAACCTATCCAATTGCAGAGAGGTGTAAGACAGCGTGACGTCATATCCCCGAAACTCTTCACCGCTGCATTGGAAGACGTTTTCAAGGATACGGTATCAACATCAATGGCGAGTACATCACTCATCTTCGATTTGCCGACGATATAGTCCTTATGACAGAATCGCTGGAGGACCTAAGCACTATGCTCAATGACCTCAATAGTGCTTCCCAACGGATAGCTCTTAAGATGAACATGGACAAAACAAAGATCATGTTTAATGTCTATGTCACACCTATGCCGGAGTTGTTGGGAGCACTAAGCTCGAAGTTGTTGACGAGTATGTTTACCTGGGACAAACAGTCCGACTAGGTAAGTCCAACTTCAACCGAGAGGTCAATCGGCGGATTTAACTCGGTTGGGCAGCGTTCGGGAAATTACGGCACATCTTTTCATCAGGTATACCTCAAAACTTGAAAACGAGACTGTACACCCAGTGCGTGTTGCCAGTGATGACATACGGAACTGAGACGTGGTTCTTCACTGCTGGCCGGATGAGGAAGCTCAAGGTCGCTCAGCGAGCTATGGAGAGGGCTATGCTCGGAGTTTCTCTGCGTGATAAACTCAGAAATGAGGATATCCGCAGTAGAACCAGAGTGACCGACATAGCCCAACATATTAGTAAGCTGAAGTGGCAATGGGCCGGCCATATAGCTCGAAGAACCGACAACCGATGGGGGAAAAAGGTTCTCGAGTGGCAACCTCGTACCGGCAGGCGAAGTGTTGGGCGTCCCCCCACTAGATGGAGTGACGACCTGGTGAGATGTGTAGGAAGTCGATGGATGCAGGTGGCTCAGGACCGTGCTTTGTGGCATTCCTTGGGGGAGGCCTATGTTCAGCAGTGGACTTGTGAAGGGCTGTAATCATGATGATGATGATTGTCAACGTACTAGCCTTTATCGACTTTAAAATTTATGAAAGCCCGATTTTTTTATTTATAACAGCAAGATTAAATCTGGTATAAATTCGAACGCAGTAAAACATTTAAATTGCAGTACCCGAAGCATGTTTATGCACGGTTATTTTCATTACATGAGAATTTGAATAACACGTTTTTAACGCGGTAGAGCCACGCTGCGGCTATATTATGTTTGCAATATGAATAGTGAGCTCGATCGGAGAAGTACCACGCCCTCACAGAATACCAGCTTAAAATAGCAGCTTCAGGATGCTATGTCTACTGCTGTGTTTCGGTGAGTGTGAACCGGAGACCCTTTCTACTAGTAACGAAACTTTCTATCTTAATATTCAGGAGTGACATATCAATTTTGATTCCTATCTTAGGATAAATGTAGTATGTCTATCGGCTATAGAATCCACTTGCCATAAAGTGGACTGTGTGCTCGCTTGTCACCCTTATTCTTATAAAGAAAAAATAATCGTGTAGTGGTGGTGTAACAAAATCAACTACCCCATATCGTCTCTGTGGGTGTTGTAAAATTCGACAGAGGAAAAGAAACCAGAAGAAGGACAGCAGTGTTTTCCAAATAATAATTTGTTTTTGGTGGATCGTTAATATATTGAAGTCCTTTGCTGACTCTCTTGATCTGTTTCATCTCCTGTTCCATCCTTTCTACAAAAAACGACCGGGGAAGGACCACACTCTCACAGAATATAAGCGCAAAATAACAGCTTAACACTGCTGTGTTTCGTATGGTGAGTGTAGAGATCCGGAGACCTTTTTTACTGGAACCGAGGCATTCCATCTTAGTCCTCAAGGGTAACGACGCATCTGCATTTTGATTTGAAATCGAATATAGATGTAGATGTCTATGGGCTACAGCAACCTCTTACCATCAGGTGGACTGTATGCTCGTTTGTCACCCTATTCCTATAAAAAAATATTATTTTATTTAAGTCGTTTCTATGAAAACGCTGCTGTTCATTTCCTGTTTCAGTTTCCCTCTGTCGCCTCTTACGATACCCACGGGACGATATGTGGTAGTTGATATCCTTACACTGCCACGAACGTGTAAGTAAATGCGAGTTCTTAGTGTACATTACGTGTATTTGTTATCGGATTCACCATGTGTTACATAAAATTTAAAAAATAAAATTTTACGTAAATACATAACCACTTGTAACTAATAACTAAGTCTTATTTTAAGAGTAATAAACAACATATTACCGTAAAATATACGTAAATACATTACTTAATATTTTTAGAATGCCAATTGCCATTAGTTATGCCTTGAAAGCTATACGTGTTATATTATAATTCCACGAGCTTTAAAGATTTGTGGACTCATGTAAATTTGTGAGATTTTATGTTAAGTATTTCTAATATCGTTTGTGTGCAAAATCAGTAATGTAACTTGATATTTAAAGTTTGTTTCTGAGAATTATATAATATAATTTAAAGACAAAATTAGTTATTGTGAATAAACTGGAGGTTGACCTTGGTCTTAATAAATATGCAATTTTTAGAAACTCCAAAAAAGGAAGAGGTTCTCATCGATTGTATTATTGGATATTTTTGAATATGTTTTTCTTTTTACGTAAGGATTTTCTTCTGTATTGTGGATTGTACTTTACATTTAGAAATTTCACAAGAAAAAACGTCCAGACACAGGACAATTATTTGTGGGCCATATATAAACTTATACTTGTTTCGTGCTGCATGCGAACCTACAGCTCTCAGGGCCGCAACTCATTCTTAGGCCATTGTGAGCCGTTATATAGTATATTTTTTATTAAATAGACTTTGTCGCAAAGGTGTGTTACATGGGTGTTATCATGGGAGTGCAAAAAAAATAACTAGTCCACCATCTTGAGTGGAACTTCATATTGGATTTAGAGTAACGTCATTTCATTTTTCGTATTCTTCTCAGCAAACTGCTTTGTTTGATACCCATATCATGGGAGTATATAAAAAAAAATAAGTAGTCCGCCATTTTGGGCACTTCACTAACCATGCATTTTCATCCAAACTAAATACTAAATTTCAGCTCAATTGGTTGAAGATAACTGCTTTAAAATTCCGTTGCGATATTTGACCCGAACAAACATTGCAAGTTTAATAAAAGCTTGTAATTTATTTATGTCTGATAGGTTATTAAAAAGCGGCCCTTACTAACCAAATTCATTTAATTTTTTTTTGACAAATTTACCTGTCACCTACACAATCAAGGCTTATTGTATACTCTTAGTAAATATGGAAAATCGAACAGTTTTCGCTTAAACAAATAAACGAAATATATCGGGTGAGCAAACTGGACTGGAACTTTAATTAAATTTTGCACTAGAATATTAAATTGATAAGATATGTCATTTACTGTCAAAGCTTATCCCACATTATGTTTCGGTCAGTCAAACATTGCCTAAATTAAATTGATAAAGTCAAAAGGTAGCCACTTGTAATTTTATCATTCATATTTGAATATAGAACGCTTGATCTTTTTGCGTTTGGAAATTCGAGTACATTTATTTCGGTCGGCGTTCTTGTGTAATCAAGGTCAATGGTATAGTGTAATGTGGCCTAAGTGTGCGAAAAATTGAAATAGGAAAAAATTAATCGAGATGAAAACTTTTTACTTTCCAACGCACTAAAATAAAATGTCGTATGAGTAAGATCAAAAATATTTATATGCAAGTACTTTCATTGCTACCATCGTCGTGTTTTTTATAGAATAAGGATGAGAAACACTGCACACAGTACACCTAATAGTAAGTGGTTGCTGTGGCCCATAGAGAGCTACACGTATCCTCGATCAAGATTCAAAGTATAGATGCGTTATCAGCCTAAGGACTAAGATAGAATACCTGTTACCAGTAAAAGGTTCTCTACAATCACCATACGAACATCAGCATTTAAGCTGCAATTTTACACTTGTATTCTGTAATAACGTAGTTCTACCCTGATCAAGCGGACGCTTTCTACGATAACAACCATAACTTAGATTCCGCGTGACTAAAAAAGCCTTAAGTACGTCATCTAGCACATGATAAAAAAGCACTTCAAATTGCATTGATTAACAATTCCAGCTATGCTCGAGAACGGATTACTCATTTACTTCAATTATTTACGTATTTTATAGTAATAATAATAAAATTTTATTGTAATTTCCCAAATCCAGTACTTTGTTGTACCGGTATATTTTTTAATAGAATAAGGGTAACAAACGAGCAAACAGTCTACCTGATAGTAAGTGGATGCTGTGGACCATATACATCTACATCTATCCTCAATAAAGTCCCAAGATTCAGATGCGTTGTCTAAGGTATGAGGACTAAGATCGCTTCCAATAAAAAGTTTCACCGGTTCTCTTCACTCACCATACAAATAACAGGATCATGATGCTGCCATTTTACGCTGGTATTCAGTAGAGACGACCCATTCGTGCTACAAATATAATATAGCGGCAGCGTCACTCTACCGCTCTTTCGATACCGGAACAAGAAAACTCATAACAATTTTTCATTGCATACGTTTGCTAAAAGGCGGTTAAAATCTAACCCACACATCAATACCACAATTACAGCCACTGCTGTACATGGGCCTCCTGCGATGAATGCCACAGATGACGACACTGAGTCACCTGCTTCCATCGACTGATGTCGTACCAGGTTGTCACTCCATCTTCTTCAAGCTATATATAGCCGACCCGTTGTCACTTCTCTTTTCTTTTTTAAAAAACGTAAACCCCACACTAGGATTTTCTCCTGTGTCGTGGAGGCAGTTTACAAACACAAATTGCACGAGGACAAACATCCAGACCCGGAACAATTATTTGTAGGCCATACAAATACTTGTTCCGTGCGGGATTCGAACCCGCGACTCCCAGCGCAACAACTCATTGCTAAGCCACTGCGCCACGGAGCCGTCTTAATAAACTTCAGCTTAATGATCTATTGGACTATGTCAGTTACTCTGGTTATACTGTAGATATCCGCATTTCTAAGTCTATCACAGAGGAGAATCCTAAACATGCCCTCCATGTCTTGATGAGTGACATTGAGCGTCCTCATACGGCCAGAAGTGAAGGACACCATATCCTATTATCTATGGATCAAACTTATTGTGCCAAAATAATCCTTGAGGTGATTGCACACCAGCAGCGTAGCACCTTATTAATGTGCTTAGCACTCAGCAAAAGAGACTAGTAAAACCGCGTATTGATTACGCGTTCCTGGCGCGCGTGCCATGAATGACCGCTCCGACCAGTGCGCTCCGCGGAACGCGCTCCAAATGTTCTAAGTGTAACAACTAAACGCTCCTGGCGCGCGCGGCAGCCGCTCCAGTGTTTGAACGTTCAACATGGATGTCGGTCGTGTACGAACAGCTCCCACTTTCATAGTTCTATGCATCTTCTCTGAGCGCTTTATTATGATAAAAACTACTTTTGCTATTCCACAGCAGATCTTTTAAACTATAAAATTGTATTAATTTACGGCAGCTTTGGTAATCCATAGCTCGGAATGCAACGAACACACAAATGAAAATAAACGTCGCAACTGGCGCGCGCGCCAAAACTTAAACTACTATGATGCGCGGTAAAAAACCGAAATCAAATGGAGCGGCCACGTTCCAGCGCTCCAACGAACAATTGGCGAACTCCAAAGCGGTATCCATTTCGCGCGACTGGAGCGCGCGCGAATGTTCGACCTCTTGGAGGGCGTAATCGATACGCGGCTTGATGGGCGTTGCATGTTATGAAACGACATCTTTATATTTTGTCATTTATTTTAGTCTATCAAAATCCACTGAAAAATATAGGTCTCCGATAGAATACCTTTTTAGGAAAATATTATTTTCCATAATTGCAGCGCTTGGCAAGTAAGTTGGGAACCGTAGTTTCTTTCTAGTTGTGATTAAGAAAACACTGCTAGCGATCTCTTGGTTTGTTTCTCTTCACCCCCTTTTACGACTACGACGGAACGATATAGAGTTGTCGATATTCTTGCACGGTCAATTTTCATTTAGTAAAAATTATATCAGCAAAATGCGCTGATGATGACAAGCAGAGATACAAACAAGTTGAAAAAATCCATTATCACTGGAACACCGATCCGAACTTCTAATACGAATATCTCAAAAATAGTTTTTTATGGGTCGGATGCTTTTTGCGTTACGACGTCTAGTTAATTTCAACGGCGTCAGAGATCTTGAGAGCGTCATTTCTGAAGCTAGAACATTCTTTTTACTTTCTGTAAAAAATCCTCTTAAATAACTGTTTTTTTTAATAAAAATAAAGTGTTTGGTAAAAAAGACAAAAATGTTTGCTAAGATTTAAAATTAAATATTCTGTACAACCGACTTCAATATAAATTATTAATAATAACTCAAAAACCAGACCAGACCTTGATCAAATTTATATGGGACTACAAAAAAAGCACCAGCATTCAAATAAAAAAAATCATCGAAATCGTTCCCCCTAGAAAAGAGTTACCATTATAAGGTAAAATAAAAAAACATACAGTCGAATTGAGTACGTCCTCCTTTTTGAAGGGCGATAGGCAACATTTTACAACATTTTGCTTCTGTTCTATTACTCTTCAGCTAGATAATGTAGTGCCGGATCAACGAGATTTTGCAATATTGATAATCTATACTAAAATAATATAGCGGAAGAGTTTTTTTTTTGCATTTTTGTTTGAATAAACACGTTTATCTCTGGAACTACCAGGCCGATTTGAAATATCATACAAATACAAAAATAAAATATTTTTGTATATGATAGCCAGATACATCAGGGATAGTATAGGCCATCTAAAATTAGGTTACACCTTACAGCTAGTCTTAAATATTGAGGTTTATTGAGCAAGTAGGAAGAAAAAGCGCCCTCGTAGTGCTTTATCCGCGTGCGCTGGCGTAGTGGTTAGTGATACGTGAATACAATGTGCTACGAAAGTATAGATCTTTACTCCAACTATAAATAATTCCGCGAGCCCCACATGCATATTTCTTATAAATAAGCAACAATTTTGTGACAAAAATATTAAAAATTAAAAAGTGATTTGTGATCGTTATTATTAGGCATGACATATTAATCCTTAAGAAGTAAAGTATTTCATCGTCAAGAGAATTTGTGGAGCTAAAATTTGCTTTGTATAGCATGTTACTTGGACGCGTAGTTTGAGAGATATAGAAGAATTAAAATAATTCAACACTGCTCGGCGCGCGAACGACCCATAAGCGTAGCTGACCATCAAGGGAAACCAGCAGTGAATGCCGGTGCACCAGGTATCATAACATATAGGCCTAAGTGAGGTATTCACGTGCCATTACATTTACCAAGTGCTCGGCGGTGAAAGAAAACATCGTGGGGAAGCCTGATATCTGAAAAATTAAATAAAAAAATATTTCGAAGACATGTGAATTCCGGCAACACGCATAGGAGCAGCGCGGCGAACACTTCCTTGCCCTAAAACCCTCTTAGAATTGAAAGGATGCGACGTAAGTTTAACTTTAAATGTAACTTTAACTTTAACTTTAAGCGAGGTGTCATTTCGCGCGGTTCTGTTGCGTGATATACGCGTGTGAAACAGCGGGAGTGCAGCTATTAACTTTTATAAAATTATGCATACATATACATTATACATATTATATTATCTCAACCCGATGTATTCATATTAAAGTAAAGACATATGCCCAAATATTCAAACGCTACTATTTTTTAAGATGCTTAAAAGTGTCGTGCTGTTTCTGTCTCTTTAAGTCAAAGTGACAGAAACAGCACGAGACTTATAGGCATCTTAAAGTTGAGTAGCGTAGGAGTATTAGGCCATTAGAGTAATACCATACATAAAAGAAGTAAAACGAGCACTCATTCCGAATAATCATAAGTGGATGCTGTGGCTCATAGACACCTATCCGTACTTCTTCTACAATTCTACATTTCAATATCAGGTTAAATATAAAAGTAAATGGAAAGAAGTGATTAGTTCCAGAAGGACGTAAAGCACAGGCAATAAGGGCTGAAAATAGAATTTTACGAGAGAAATACTGCTCGTATTTCTTTTAGAATTAACGGCTCAGTAGCAATGTGCGTATATTTGTCTGCAGCGCTGAGGGGCCGCAGATTTGAATCCCGCCCAAAATAAGAGTCTTTATGGTCTATAAGATATTGTTCTGTATGTTTATCCGTATGACTGACGGGGTCGCACCGTTGAGGCTGTGGAGGTGGGCTGAGGGGGGAGAGGATTGTTGGTATTGCCCGGTGCCGCTCTCCTTACATCCGCAGCCCAATCTTGGTTAGCTGCGGAGCCAAAACGGCTCCGTGGCGCAGTGGCTTAGCAATGATTTGCTGTGCTGGGGGGCGCGGGTTCGAATTCCGGACGGAGCAAGTATTTATATGACCTACAAATAATTGTTCCGGGTCTGGATGTTTGTCCTTGTGCAATTTGTGTTTGTAAACTGCTTCCACGATACAGGAGAAAATCCTAGTGTGGGGGTAACGTTCTAAAAAAAAAATAATCGAGCACACAGTCCACCTGATAGTAAGTACTTGCTGTGACCCATAGACATCCACATCTATCTTCAATAAAGAATAAAAATGCAGTTGCGTTGTCACCCATGAGAACTAAGATGGAATGCCTCTTTTCCAGTAAAAAGGATCTCCGGTTCTCTACACTCACCATAAGAAACAGAGCAGTGTTAGGTGCTATTTTACGCTGGTATTCTGTGAGAGAGAATTCGTGGTCTTTCCCCAGACTACTACCCCGTACTACAACTATACTACTAATATAGCTGCAGCACGACTCTACCACGTAAACAACGTGTGCGAAAGCGTTCTCGTGGCCCTGCCAATAGGCGAAGGTGCAATACCATGGGGTTTTAGTCAGTGCGAGTTCGACATAACCCGTCCTTGCCCGTGCGAGGCGTGTATGCGTAGGCATTTCCCCATGAAGAATAAAAAATGTACCACCCTCGTACCTATTTCTGCCGTCATGCAGTAGTGCCTGCATTCTTGTTTTTTAATCTGACGGATATAGTGACCCAGCATAATTACAGACTATGAGACATTCTATCTTAGTTCTCAGAGGTGACAACGCACATGTAGCCTTCTTTATTTGAAGTTGGTTACAAGTGTCCACGGGCTGCAGTAGACACCTACCATCAGGTGCACTGTAAGCTCGTTTGTCACTTCAATTTTACATAAAAAAAACTGTTTCGCAATTAAATAAGAGGACATAGAGACCCAATAACGAAAATACTAGTATCTACTTTTACATTTAGTAAGGGATTTGTTGTGTGGAGTTCCATGCGACACTAAGGCGGTTTACTTAGCCGTGTCCTCGCTCCGGTATTAAAATGTAAGTTCAGAACTGAAATAACATCGCAAGTTTGTGGCAAACGCGACAGTTAGTGTCGTCGAGTAGTCGGTAATATCTTTGGAGCTGAATATGCGTTGGTTGTTATTTAGAAATGCGAAGAATTTTATATCTCAACTTGCTTCAAAGTACGAAAATGACGTGATAAAGGACATTAAAAGATGAGATATATTATTAAAATTTGGGTAATCTTAATTATCTAGCTCATCGAATGTGGAATCGAATGGAATCGAATCGAATCTGAAAGAAGCGAAAGAGGTATGTAAGGATCGTGACACTTGGCGATCTGTTCTCTCTGGCTACCCCGTCAGGATTGTGCGTGAAGATAAATCGAATGTGGATACGCTTCAATTAATTATTTTCTACTAGTGACCCAAAAAGTTTAATTTTTGAAAACATAATTACATTTTATTATAATACTAGATGATCAGGCAGACGTTGCCCTTACCGACGACCGTGTGTCCTAAAAAAAAATCATTAAAGTCACAATAATAAAATTGAAGGTCACTTTTCGGGATAAAACTACCCTATCTCTCAAGTAGGACCAAACTGCACACATTGTGAAACATTTCATTGAAATCAGTTCAGTAGTTTAGAAGTTCATCGCGGACAAATAACGTGATACGTTATTTTTATATATAAAAAATATACGTGCCATATAGTTCGATAACTTGTTGCCACAGTGACATAATCCCGTTGCTGTAGAAATCTTGGGATTATTGATCAAAAAATGCGGCAAGTAGTTTTGAGAGTCGTTTGTTGATGTGAACCTAACACTACCCAAAGAATTTTTAAGAGATCGAAACAGCAAAAATCAGAGGAAGCAAGGTCAAGACTATATGGTGGATGTATTAACACTTCCTTTGGAATTTTTGATATAATTTTTACCAACTAAAAAAATACTCATAGTCTGTGGAGCTTGACTACCCTTTGATCATGATCTTTTTCGCACGTAATTCCCGTAGGTGATCCATTTTTCATCACCAGTAATCAATCTTTTCAAAATGGTTCGGTTTCGTTACGTTTCAACAGAGAACCGCAAATGAGTACACGATTCTTTATGTTTCTTTCAGTGAGCTCGTGTGGTACCCAAATATCAAGATTTTTTGTGGAGCCAGACGTTTTCAAATTGATCGAAATTGTTTTGTATTCAATCTTTAATTCCTCGGCTATGTGGTGACTACTAATAAGCCGGTCCTGCTCCAGTTTTTCAAAAATAGCATCGGCTTTATCCGTATAAACGCGACCATAGCGACCTGCATCTTTGATATCAAAATTCCCGAACTGAAAACTCTTGAAACAACTTTGTACTACTCTTACTGACACTGCATTAGGTCCATAAACTTCACAAAGTTTTTTGCGACTGGAGTCGCATTTTCCCCTTTTTTGTAATAAAACTTCAGAATGTATCGAACTTCTTCGTTAGATCACTCATTTTGGCGGATAGAAAAACAATTGAAAATGGCGGGAAAGGGTTTTTTACTTTTTATTTATCTTTTTCCTAATTTCCTATATGTATTAATATTAATACCATCCAGATACAAGTCCAACCAAAGAGATTTTTTGTCAATTTTATACAAACAAAATAGGAAAAGATCACTCCTGGCATTTTGCTCTTTGTTCGTCAAGTTTCACTACAATAGATTCTGCGATTCCGTAGGTTAAGCAGGAAAAGAAAATGAGATACACAGAAAGAAAAATTTTAAAAATGGTTATTCATGTCTTATTGAAATTATTTACATGTCATTAATGACAATGAGTGTGTTATTTATATATCAACATATTTGTTTATGTACTCAATTCCATATAAATAGTCTTCACAATAAGTAAGCAAAATAATTCATAAATTTTGTAGATGTAAATTGCAGTCATCGAGAAATGTCTTTGACTTAAATTTTTCCTTAGTTAGAACTCATTCAAAAAACAAATGATGTGCTAATGAGTGATAGCATCTTTGCGTTGGAGAATTTTTAAACTTTTAGTACATTTTAGTTAGTAAAGTCACTCTTGACTGTTATTTTATAATATGTATCCCTACTAAATGCGATAAAGTATGTTTGTTGGTTTGTCCTTCTTTCACTCAGCAAAGAAGTAACTGATTAATATTATGTTTTCCGACCTCTAATATAGTATAAGCTTGTATAAATACCTTGTGCGAGTGGCGTAAAGAAATCCATTATTTCTTCAAGGGGGTGTAAGAGGCGAACAATAGGATATGCCGAAAAGATATTATGCTTCCGTTAGATGACAGTATAACCTTATCGTTTACGCAAGGTGTAAAGTACTCAAAACAACGACGGGAAGTGGCACCAAAGGTGCGAAACGTTTGTCGATCGTTATTTCATTATATTGTTAACGTGAGTTTGATAACTACCATAATAAATTTCAAATAGGTCTGCTAGGTAAATGGTGTGTAACGCAGTAGGTACACACATCTTGTCAGTCCGACGAACTCCGCTAAACGTTAAGGTCACTCCGTGAGGCGTCGAGACGTCACCAACCCCTAGGCTGATTCTTAGGTACTCAAGCACGATCCGTGGATACGGCCCAGTTCGAGCAAGGAGAGGAGGAGTCCTACGGCTGTGGCTGTTAAAACAAACGCTCTCTCTTATAGAATAAGGATGACAAGCGAGCGCACAGTCCACCTTATCGTAAGTGGATACTGCGGCTCATAGACATCTACATCTATCCTCGATTAAGAATCAAAATGCACATACGTTGTCATACTTGAGGACAAAGATAGAATGCCTCGTTTCCAGTAAAAAAATGGTCCGGTTCTTTACACTCACAGTACGAAACACAGCAGGTTTGAGATAGTACGCTGTGAGAGCGTGGTCCTACCCCGGTCAAGCCGACCCATTCGTTCTGCAGCCATAATATATACATCTACAATGAGAGAGGCCCATGTCCAGCAGTGGGCTTTCACGGGTTGATGATAATTAAGGAGAAGTAATTCTCTTGTATTATTAAGGTTGTATAAACTTTAATGATTTCTACACTAATATTATAAAGACGAAAGATTTGTTTCTTTGTTTGAATTGAATAGGCTCCGAAACGACTCGACCAATTTGAATAACTCTTTCACCATTAGAATCCTACATTATCCCTAATGGACATAGGCTATAGAATGTTTTTAAAAATTATGAATCCGTATGAAAAAAAATAATCCTTATATCGCGTACGTTGCGGAAACTATTGACATTAGAGCAGTGATGTACTACAGTTTTATACAAAACATCTGTCTACAAAAAAGTACGTGACATATGGTATGTCTAACTATTCTAGTAAGAAATAAAGCAAAAGGATATTACATACTAGGCAAAAGAACAAAAGGCTTTTACAGGTACACTTAGAGTTGACTACAAAATACCTTAAGGCATTTAGTTCGCCTTCTGTGATCCTTTAAATAAAATGTAAAACGATAAAGCTTAAATCAATACCATGAAGTGTACATTTATTGTTTTAATCCTGTTGGTAACAATTTCCATAATAAAACCTAGAAGGTTGCTCAAGGACTATTAATCATTCCTAAAAGTGAAGGAAAATCTTTAAAATAGTACTGTATTGCACAAAAATATTCATATATCATTAAGGCAGAATAGCTGGCAGACCATACTATGATCGATCCATCTATAGTGTCCTCCAGCAGGTGAGGACGGGACAAAGGAGTCCAATATCCATAACGCACCTTTACCGGTATTTTGTCTAGTATTTTAAACACGTCACACTAGAATTTTTCTCCTTTATCGTAGCGGCAGTTTACATACATAAATTTAAATTTTGTAAAAAGTTACATCCAAAATGTACGCGAGGTAACTTTTTAAAAACTTTAATATAATGGATTTCCGCAAAGTAACGCCTGCTTCTTTTAATTATAGGTACATAAATTTACAAGGACAAACATCCAGACTCGGAACAATTATTTGTATGCCATACAAATTCATGTTCCGTGCCCGATTCGCACCCACGGTCCTTAGCGCTGAAACTCATTGCTAAGCCACTGCGCCACAGAGCCATCAAACCGTTAATTGTGAATACTGTATGCAATTTTTGGACTAATTTGCCGGTAGTATAAAGTATTCACTTTATACAAAAATCTAAGACACTGTTATGATATTAAAGTAAATTAAGAAGCTCTCTATTTGTTGAGAAAGAGTCACTTTGACTTAAAGTGAAAGAGACAGCACGAGACTTAACGCATCTTAAAATTGGGTAGCGTTTGAGTATTTGGGCATATAATATGACTCCATAGTTTTAATTAACATTTTGAAAATTCCATTATACCACTAACTTCAAGTCCAACTTAAATGAGGTGTACTTATATCACAAAAATCTTAAAATAGATAATTTGTTTTGAACGTACTCAAAGGTTAATACAAGGACATCACGTTCCAAGGGCCTAACAGCCGTATTAAAAGCCATTAAGCAGGACTTACGTGATGTCACTGCGACTGAAATTGATGGTAATATATTTTTTATTACATATTTCGAAAAGTGCTTCACATTCCACCGAGGTAAGATTAATAGACTGTGTGAAATGTACAATGCGGGCAGGACAGTTAAAAAATGCTATTAAAAACATAACTTGTAAAAAAAACCAAGTCTCGCAACTCAGTTCTTCTACCGTAAAAAGTTGTGAGATCCATGTAATACTAAGTCGGTTAAATTATTCAGTCCCTTCTTAAGGGTCCTACTGTCTTAAGTTATTACGTAATTAGCTAACCTAACAACATCTTATAGTGATGATTATTAAAAATCTTTTATGTTTTTAAATAAATAAATTGACTTGGCAATCGCACTAAACAATCTAATTTAATATAATATGTATTACTTGAGAGATACATTGTGTTTTCATGAGATGGCCAAGTCAATCTATTTATTTAAAATATAAGAGATGTCTAGTATTGATATGGTCACAATAAGATGATGTTAGGTAAGCTAATTACGTAATAACTTAAGACAGAAGGACCCTTAAATAGGAACTGAATAATTTAACCGACTTAGTATTACATGGATCTCACAACTTTTTACGGTAGAAGAACTGAGTTGCGAGACTTGGTTTTTTTACAAGTTATGTTTTTAATGGCATCTCATTTCTTTTTGTAGAAAGTTATATCTAGGTACCTATCTACACCTATTATTCCATTATATTCTACATATATAGGTACAATGATTCATTCACTGCAAATGTAACTTTGTAATCCTATATATTTGTATGGGATTACAAAGTTATTTATGCAGCTGCTGTATTGTAAAATATTTTAATTTTTCCTTCATTTATACAACATGTCCCAAAATTTAACGATAAGCCAACACCGGAGGATAGACCTGCCCCGGACTGATCGGGGTGAAAAAGAAAAAAAATATATCCCAATTATATTTTAAGTTATATAAAAAAAAATTAAATTCTTCAGAAATTGAGACCGTTTGTGATATTTTTCACTACCATGACCACAATTTTTTAAATATATTTTTCTTTTTTTTTTATAGGCAACCTGAATAGTACTGCTATCTACCACAATTCTTAAAAACTCCAGAATAACTCTTGTTTTATCACGAAAATTAATGAAACTTATTTTATTCCCCAAATTTCTTGAAGACTTTTACTTTTAACCAAATTTAACTTATCGTGGTGTAAAAAAAGTAGGAACACTAGCATGGCAAGTTTTTTTTAAAATTGACGCAACTAACCAACATTCAAAAATGGTATAATACTCTAGGAAAACAAGTTATAAAAAAATATGGGCCTAATATTTCTAAACTGGGGCCAAATTCCTTAAATTGTAATTGTCAGTAATCACTTTTACTACATGCCCAAAATGGGTTCCTGTTACAATTTCTAGGAATTCGAATGGGGCATTAATACCTTAGATGTGAGAGAGAGATAGATAGATAGAGATATTTACGTTAAAAAGAGACAACAACAGGGCAGGTAGAGAAGCTGTTATTATTATCAGCAAGTCGGTTCAGTACGCTCTGCTCCTTTATTTACTGCGTACCGTTCCCAATTCAACTTACGTGGCCCTCGTACATACTATCGACTTTTGACTTGGCTTTTTGGACTGGAGTCAACCTGCAATCTTAACTGACCTGGCATTATTTGGACTGGAAGTGATCTGCAAACTGAACTGACCTGGCATTATCTTGGACTACGATTGTGTGTTTTGTGATTTAGAGTTCTGGCGCATTTTGGACTGTTTGGCGTTTAACATGCCGCAATCGTACACACCACAGGAATACGCTAATATGCATTTAATCTATGGAGAATGCCGATGTAATGCTAACGCTGCTAGCAGACTGTATCGAGAAAGATACCCAAATGCTCAAAAATATCCTGATTATCGAGTGTTTATTAATGTGCATCAAGCGTTTTCGGAGGGTCGTATGCCATCCAATAGGAGAAGCGCTGGAAGACCTAGATTGGATCGTGATGAAGAAGTTCTCAATGAGATAGAAAATGACTCGACTACTTCGGTACGTGCCATAGAAGAAGCTACAGGAATCCCGAAAAGTTCTGCACATCGAATATTAAAACGTCACAAGCTTCACCCATATCACTACAGGCGTGTGCAGACGTTATTACCGCGGGACTATCCGCTACGGGTCACATTTTGCCGTGTAATGCTGCAAAGGCACAGTGAAGATCCCCACTTCCTAGACAAAATTCTATGGTCGGATGAAACAACGTTCAAGAAAGATGGGTATTTAAATCTCCACAACCTACAAAGTTAGAGTAATGAAAATCCACACTTGATGAAACAAGATAAATCCCAATATCAATTCAAGGTTAACCTATGGACCGGCATATTAAATGGAAAAGTAATTGGGCCCTTTGAGTTACAAGGAAACTTAGATGGCAATATTTATTTAAGCTTTTTACAAAATGACTTGCAAGAATTGTTAAACGACGTGCCCTTAAGTGATCTTCAAAACATGTGGATCCAAAATGATGGTTGCCCAGCACATTATGCCCGTCCTGTGCGAGAATATTTAAATCAAGAGTATCCAGGGCGTTGGATCGGGCGACTTGGTCCTATCTTATGACCACCCCATTCACCCGATTTGAACCCCCTGGACTTCTTCTATAGGGGTTGTCTTAAAAACAGGGTCTACTCAAAACCTATTGTGACATTGGACGAGCTTCGTCGAAATATCACTCAAGCTGCTGATTACATTAATAGCAGAAGATATGCAAGACAAATAAAACGATCATTTTTAAGGCGATGTCGTGCATGTATTAATGCTGGTGGCAAACAGTTCGAACATTTGCTATAATGTTAATAACTTAATAAATTACACGTGAAACTTTTTGTTCCATTTGTTTTGAAATATTAAACATTTTTCAAGAACTAATACTTTTATTACACCCGACCGTCATTTGGCCCCTGTTAAGAAATAATAGGCCCATATTTTTTTATAACTTGTTTTCCTAGAGTATTATACCATTTTGAAATGTTGGTTAGTTGCGTCAATTTTTAAAAAAACTTGCCATACTAGTGTTCATACTTTTTTTTTACACCACGATAAGTAAAATTTGGTTAAAAGTAAAAGTCTTCAAAAAATTTAGGGAATTAAATAAGTTTCATTAACTTTCGTGATAAAACAAGAGTTATTCTGGAGTTTTTAAGAATTGTGATAGAATAGCAGTACTATTCAGGTTGCCTATTAAAAAAAAAAGAAAAAATATTTAAAAAATTGTGGTCATGGTAGTGAAAAATATCATAAACGGTCTCAATTTCTGAAGAATTTCATTTTTTTATATAACTTGAAATATAATTGGGATATAATTTTTTTTCTTTTTTTCCCCGATTAGTCCGGGGCAGGTCTATCCTCCGGTGTTGGCTTATCGTTGAATTTTGGGACACGTTGTATACTAAACAATAATTGTATTATAAGTTTGATGCTTCTATGTTTGCTGAAAGTGCCTTAAAGTTTTGATGATCGGTCAGTCAGTGAGTGACATAATTAAGAAACTTTGACTAGTTATAATTCTTAAACGATTGGTTCAAATTTAATAAAATTAGAAATGTACTGATTTCATACAATGCCTATTTGGTTACTGAAAATTCAGACTTTTAATTTTATCTACGATGAAGTTATAGGGTTTCGAAAATGGCCTGAACTGCTTCGAGAAAAGAATGGTACGGCCGTGCCGCTTTTTTACTCGACTTGGCGGGGGCACTACCGTGCCCCCAGATAGGGCTAATCGACAACTTCACTCTTTAAAAGTCAAAATCATGGCATTAATTTGACACGCTCTTTACAGTAGAAAAGAAATTGTGTATCAATATCGATTACATGTAATTCTTATTGCAAGTCATTTTTTTACTTTTATCACTGGTTCGAAAAAATCCTCTGTCCTTGGAAAAACCAGCATGAATCCGGCGGACCTTTTTAAATATAATTAATTTACAGTATATTTTAAGATAATTTTAAATTAAACTATATTTTAAATTATATTAAATTAGATTTAACTGTCCTATTATTGTCGTACGCACACAATATTTATCTAAACTTGCAAGTTACTTTACCAACAATTGTAAATATCGCTATTAGACAAAGTGCTTTTCCTATTTTCGTACACTTTTATTTTAATAAACTCATAATCATTAAATATGTTGTATTTATCTTTATTTATATGTATTTTCATAATTTTGTACACCCCCTCTATTTTATATATTGTTAGCATCACTCCTCTTAGCAAAGGTTGTCTGGAAGAGATCACGTTCACAGTGATAATACCGCCTGTTGTACATATTATACTTTTGATTGAACTCTACTCATAAAGAGAAAATAAATATATGCATACATACATACAAATAAATAAAATTGAAGTGTCTGTTTGAAATGTCAATATAATAGCTTTTACTAAATGAATGTGAAAGTAAGTACAGTACTTATAATATAAAATATAAAAACACAATTTTTAAAATGTTTGTCTGTCTGTCTGTTTGTTCCGGCTTATCTCTAAAAGGGCTGGAACAATTTTGTCGGGACTTCCACTGTAATAACTAAACTGAATAACCTACTTATATTTTAAAAAAGGAATTAGGATCCTGCGCAAAAAAATTAAAACCCATCGAATCCTAAATCATAATGTGTGCATACGACAATAATAAAAAATTAAAAATTGTCAAAGAATATATTGGAAATTAATCTTTATATATAAAAATTACGTGTCACATTGTTTGTTTGCGATGAACTCCTAAACTACTAAACTGATTGCAATTAAATTTTGCACAGTGTGTGCAGTTTCGTCCAACTTGAGAGATAGGATAGTTTTTATCCGTATAAGTTACCCTCAATATCTTTTATTAAGAATATTTATAGGACACAGGGTCGTCGGAGAGGGCAGTACAACGTCTGCCTGGCCAGCTAGTTATATTATAAAAGTCCGCCAAGATTCATGCTGGTTCTTCCAAGGACAGAGGATCTTTTCAAACCAGTGATAAATGTAAAAAAAATAACTTGCAATAATAATTACATGTAATATAATATTATATTGATTCATAATTTCTTCTCTACTGTAAAAAGCGTGTCAAATCAATGCCATGATTTTGACATTTAAAGAGTAAAATTGTCAGTTAGCCCAATTTTTTACACTTTTTTTTTACTGACTGTATAAAATGTACAATGCGGGCACCGCATTGTACATTTTACAGTCTGATAATCTCACCTCGGTGGAATGGGAAGCACTTATCGAAGGATGTAATAAAAAATATACTACCATCAATTTCAGTCGCAGTGACATCACGTAAGTCCTGCTTAATGGCTTTTAATACGGCTGTGAGGCCCTTGGAACGTGATGTCCTTGTATTAACCTTTGAGTAGGTTCAAAACAAATTATCTTGTTTAATATTTTTATGATATACACCTCATTTCAATTGAACTTGAAGTTAGTGATATTTTTTTTATAGGAGAGGGGGCAAACGAGCATGCAGCTCACCTGATGGTAAGTGACTACCGCCGCCCATGAACAACTGCAACACCAGGGAGGGAATTGCAGATGCGTTGCCGGCCTTTTAAAAAGGAGTAGGCTCTTTTCTTGACGGTACCTAAGTCGTATCGGTAATATAAGATATAATCAACTTTTTGAAATGTTAATTAAAACTATGGAGTCATACATGCCAAAATACTCAAACGCCACCCAATTTTAAGATGCCGTTAAGTCTCGTGCTGTCTCTTTCACTTTAAGTGAAAGTGACTCTTTCTAAATAAATACAGAGATTCTTAATTTACTATAATATCACACCAGTGTGTCTTAGATTTTTGTATAAAGTAAATATTTTATACTACCGGTACATTTGTCAAAAAATCGCGTGCAGTATTCACAACTAACGATTTGACGGCTCTGTGGTGCAGTGGCTTAGCAATGAGTTGCAGCGCTAAGGACGGTGTGTTCGAATGCCGCACGCAACAAGTATTTGTTTGGCATATAATTGTTTCGAGTCTGGAGGTTTGTCCTTGTGAAATTTATGTATGTAAACTGCCCCTAACATAAAGGAGAAAATCCTGGTGTGATGTGTGTGGTTAAAAATGCAAAAAAATTAAAACCCATAAAATCCAATCGTAATAAAGTTCACGCGGGCGAAGACGCGGGCAACTGATAGTAAGTAAATAAATCTCGCACACTCAAAGCTCAAAGTAAGCAATTTGTTGAGTATAAATAAGCAAACAAGCTATTATGTATACTCTAAGAAGCAATCCTTGTCTATATTTATGTATGAAATTGGTTTCTAAAATCGGTTCTAACGAATTGGATAACATTTTGTATTTAGGTAATTTTTAAGTGACTCTTTTTTATATTAACTTGGTTATATTTCGTGGGTGGTGGAAACATGTTTTATGTGGTAGGGCCATATTGGAGCTATATAATGGGTGTAGTACGAATGGATCGGCTCGACCTGAACATCAACGTAAAATAGCAGTAAATGGTATGGGGAAATTACAGAACCGGAGACAAATCGTCTACTTGAAACGTGGCATGGACAACGCATCTGCATTCTAATTCTTAATCAAGGATAAATGTAGATGTCTGTAGGCCACAGTATCCACTTACCATCAGGTAGGCTGTATGCTCAGTTGTCGCCTTTATTGTATAAAGAAAAACAAAAACATGGATCTTAGAGTGAGGTAAAATAGGGAATTAAGATTTTAATGTACATATTTAAACGACAATCTATTTGTTACCTTGAATTTATGATATTCTTTAGACCGCTTAAAAATACAATATTTTAAAACAAATTACAAAAGATCACCGTTCTATTTTTAATTAACAATACTCTGTTCTATTTTATTATTAAACGAAATAGTATGTCCAGAAATTAAAAGTCAAGTCACGACTTCAGAAGTGGAATTCATGCGCATGATTGCGGAGAAGTTTTTGGCCAAAAACCAGAAAGTTTTATGTGCTTTCATGGACTTGGAAAAGGCTTATGACAGAGTGGACATGAAGGTGTTATGGCAAACACTAACTGCTTTGATACTCCCTCCTTTCCGTCCCTTTATAGGGACTCTAGTCTACTCGAACTGATTTGGCATCCAAAAAGGTGTCAGGTAGGGCTGTGTGGCTTCCCCGTGGCTGTTTAACCTATTTATGGACAGTTGTTTGTAAACTTTAAAAGTTGAAGAATATGGGTTGAGAACGGGTGAGTTAACCGTCAAACGCCTTTTGTACGCCGATTATCAAGCCATATTTGCATCGTCTGCAGTCGATTTGCAAATTATGATTACAAATAATAAAATGTTTGCAAATTTATGTTGCATAAGTGAACGGCAGAGGAAAGGGATGCCCTAGAGGAAGGTTTATCGACCGAATTGGCAATATATTGAAAATAGGCCAGATTAGGAGTACCCTAAACCGATGAGCGTGTATGCGTAGATATGTGGATGTAAAGAAGGCGAGAGAGTTGTGTCAGGATCATACCAAATGGAAGCACGTAGTCTCTGCCTACCCTTCTGGGTGACAAGCGTGAGTGTTTATGTTACGTTATTATGTGGAAATTATTAATATATGTTTTTAATTTCAGACGTCTTATTTATTTTTGTCTTAAGTGTGTTTGTTCTGAACTTCTTCATGAAGTGTTTATTTTCGTATGTGTTCGTGCTTAACTTCTTTGTTAATATAACCAATTTAAATAATATTTTATTAATTAAGTCATACTAAAGGGGTGGCCCTATATAAATTATAAGTCACCCTTAAGGTTGAATAAACAGGGGATTAAGTTATAAAAGTAACTTTTTATCTCGATGTTACTAAAAGTTGTAATAGAAAAAACTTTTAAAAAATGTATATCGACTTCAAAATTTGAAGTCAAGACTTTAGTTCTTCGATTCACTATTTCTTAGCACCGACTTCATAAGCTGCTTCAAGCAAATTAATTTATTATTTTTAGTTTTATTACTTAATTGTTTATTTTTTTTTAAATTCAATTTAACATTATTTGTGAGAAATGTTATACAGTAATCTATCAAATGGTATGAGGTCTTTCTAGTGTTACCCATAGTTGCGTATTACAACACCTATGGGACAAAATGACTCCGGTCGAAACCGAAAAAAAAAATACAAACTTGGCAGCTTGAAAAAATATTGTAGGCGGTTTGATTACGCTCTAGAGAGTTCTTATCAAAAGGCATACAAATATTTACTCTCTGACCTTTGTTACGTTTACTGGAATAATGTTTGAGTGGCGTCGTGCCGTTCGGATAACGACATTCTCTCTCTCTAATTAACTCTTTCGCCTTCAGTTTTTATGAAGCTTTGATTAGCAAAAATTGTTTTTAATCAGGCAGCGGTTTTATTTTTAAAAATGCAAATCAAAGGCATTCAAGTTTTTATTTTTATTTTGTTTATCTTAATATATAAATAATTATGTTTGGGTGTTCATATTTTATGCGCTGCCATACGGTTCATCAGATTGCGCTATGCCAACTTATTACTTGCACTTGCATGAAGGTTATAGGCATAGTACAATTAACTTACAGTACGTGGAGCGCGTAATGTACCAACAAATTTAGTTGAAAGTTAAATATCATTCAACTTCAATGAATGTATTACCATTCCTAATTAAAAAATATAACTCTTCCAAATTTAAAAGGACATTTTCAAAACCCTCTCAGATGCTCTATGCTCAGTAGTGGGACGTATATAGGTTGTAACTTTAACAGCAACGCGCGGGGTACCAGCTAGTAAAATATAAAAATCATTGAGTTATATGTACTACGTACTAGAGAAGCCATTCCGAACATTGACTATGTTCAATTGAACTGTAGTGCAGTCCCTACAGTCCATGCAAACTAAATATTGTGTAAATTGAAGATTTGTGAATTCCATAAAATAATTATTATTACATTTTATTTAGAAATATGTTTGTTTAGATTAAATTAAGATATTTTATATTAAATTCTTATATTTATTTTATATCAATATCTTATCTTATATCAAATTAAAGTCTTCGCTCATGCGCGACTACTACTACCGCGCATGCGCGAAGACATAGAGTAGGACACAATTTTTGTTTGGAATGGCTTCTCTAGTACGTAGTGCATATAACTCAATGATAAAAATAAATATAAATAGGTCTGGATTCGACCGACAAGCAATCGACTATGTTAACCCAACCGTTGGTATTTTTTAGTAAACAAGACCATACAGTAGAAAATCCTAGTGAGGATTTTTTTTAGGATTTTTTGCTGTATCGTGAAGACGTTTTGTAAACAAAAATAACTTTTATTATAGAACAAGTCCACCTGATGGTAAGTGGATGCTGTGGTCCATAGCTGTATATAAATCTATCCTCGATTAGATTTCCTAGTAAAAAGGGACTCCGGTTTTCTCCACTGATCACACGAAGCACGGCAGTATTAAGCTGCTATTTTACGTTGGTATTATGTGAGAGTGTGGTCTTTCCGCGGACAAACATCCACAACACCCAGAACAACTATTGTAGGAATGCCATGCCACAAATAAACTATACCATACAACGTCCCTCGTCGTCTAGTAACAAATCTGTTAAACACTACTCAATCCAAGACTAACATGGGGTCGTTCGCCTCGGTATCGCAAATTAGTGACACCTATATAATTCACTCTGTGAGGATATTTTTCATGATACTTGACATAAATGTAGAAAAAAAGTAATTTAATCACAACTATAAATGTATTGTAAGTAACATCCTTGTCCCTTAATATAATAAAAAAATAAAAAGCTGCTACTTAGTTCTATGAATGTTTTTATTTTTAATTAAATATTATATTTATCACCGTTACCATTACAGCCTACTAAAGTCCACCGCTGAACAAGACCTCCCCCTAGATTGCCTGATAGGGGGCATATTTGCCATAGTTGCCACGCTTGGCAAACGGGTTAGCAATCGCAAGATTTATTCGTTATTAGAAAGACGAATGCCCGTCTCCTGATTTCTTCCCTCGCCACTTACTACACACACGAGATGATATGAGGTAGTCGTTATTCAACATATATATATATATAAAAATATATGTATATATATAGTTATATTATATATAGTTTATATAAAACATAAACATAAACACTCACGCCTGTCACCCAGAGGGGTAGGCAGAGACTATGGAATTCCATTTGGCACGATCCTGACACACCTCTCTCGCTTCCTCCACATCCATATACCTACGCATACACGCTCGTCGGTTAAAGGTACTCTTAATTTGGCCCATTTTCAATATATCGCCTATTTGGTCGATAAACTTTCGCCTAGGGCGACCCTTCCCGACTCTGCCATTCACCTCTGCAACATAAATTTGCTTTGTCACTCTTTCCTCATTCATTCTTTCTACATGACCATATTATTGTATTTATATATATATATATATATATATATATATATATATATATATATATAAATACAATAATATATACACATATATTTTATTATCTTTAGGTATTATGGTTTTGCGACAAATTTCTTTATGAGCTTCAATTACCTTGCTTGGTTTTTTTTATAGGATAGGGTGACAAACGAGCACACAGTCCACCTGATGGTAAGTGATTGTTGTGACCCATAGACATCCACAGTTATCCTCAATAAAGAATCAAAATACAGATGCGTTGCTACCCGTGAGGACTAAGATCGAATGCCTCTTTTTCAGTAAAAAGGGTCGCCGGTTCTCTACACTCACCATACGAAACATAGCAGTGTTGAGCTGCTATTTTAAGCTGGTATTCTGCGAGAGCGTGATCCTTCCCCGGTTGAGCCGACCCATTCGTGCTACAACTATGCTATTAATATAGCTGCAGCATGGCTCTATCACGTACAAAAATTTGGTCTGAATTTAACGGTAGATACATTTGAATGCATGGTCACCAATAGGGGTCGTCGTCTATATTAACCTTCTTACTGGTGGAATGAAATAAAAATAAAATTCAAAAAAGTAAAAATCGACTTTCAAAACTAAATTAGAATTAATATAATTGGAACCATTTGTAATTCGTCGTTGTAATGTATATTAAAAATGTAACGGCACGCGGAAAAAGCCCTAACCTTTAGCCGAACATTGTTTCAATCTGTTCGATGCAATATGGGCCGGAAAACGACAATTCACACAGCAAATGTGGTATTGGTTTTTAGTTTATTCGAAAACGACGTCTATTTCGGAGATATAAAGTCCATTTTCAATCATCGTATTACTTTAAAGACTTCAATTAGAGATTGCTGGTCACCATGTCTGTTACTCAATGTTTTAATACAAAGATGGGCGTTCTTTTATGTCGTTCTAGATATACGAGATAGAAACAATTTTCTTTTGTCTTTTTTATGCCAAGCAAATTAACGTTTTTCTTTAGAAAAAAATAAATAATATCAGCATCGTACAATGTGTATAAATGTGTAATGTAATAAGATGGATGTTAGTTCATTTTTAGAAAAGTTTAGATAGAGGCGGAATATAGGTCTCCCCCAAGGAATCTCACAAAGCACGGACCTGAGCCACCTTAGGGCCTGTAGGATATACCTGTAGGATAAGTAAGCTGAAGTGGCAATGGGCCGGCCAAAGGTTCTCGAGAGGTAGCCTCGAACCGGCAGGCGAAGTATAACGTAAACGCACTAGACGAAGTGACAACCTGGTATGACATGCAGGAAGTCGATGCATGCAGGATTTACCTTAATAAAAGATAAATACCTACCTTACTCTAATGGACTTACGAGGTGGTACTAACCCAAAGAGCACAAGGCTTTGGTAACTGTCCAGTATTACTTAGCAAACTTTTAAAATGCCCCTTAGAACTCCGAGGCACGTTAATTTTGTAACCGTTTTTACGTTAAAACTACAGACAGAATAGTATAATAATATATTATAAAAGCTTAAATTCGTTTCGCAGCAGTTCTAGTTTGGAATTTATTTAATTCAATTACATTAGACAACTTGTAATCATTATTACCACCATTACCATTGAATTTAATATGTGTAATGCGGATTAGTAAGCTGAAGTAGCAATGGGCCGGTCATATAGCTCGAAGAACCGACAACCGATGGGGAGTAAAAAGTCTTGAGTAGCAGCCTAGGACCGATAGGCGAAGTGTAGGACAGCCCCTCAGGACACGACCTGGTAAGACATGCAGGAGGTCGATGTATGCAGGTGTCTCAGAACCGTAATTTGTGGAATTCCTTGGTGGATGCCTATGTTAATGAATATATGTAAAAGTTTCAATATTTTCTCTGGTTTCGGTATCGAAATATGTCGTTAAATTTATTGGTGTGGTTAGTGCAAAGTAATGTGCTTGAAACCCACCGCACCAATAACTTTAACGATATTAAAAGATTAATTATAAAAAAGAAAACAGTGAAGCGTAAACGTTCTTGTATTTATAAAGATTGATAGAAGATTTTTTTAAAATAAAGATAGCCTAACACAACCCCGATCGTTGATTCTACCGAATTTGGCCCCCATTGCACATTTAATTTTTGTGCGATAAAAAGATACAAACTGTTACAAATAATGACTCAAACAAATAGACAAACTCCTTTTCTGCTTAAAAGTCCGTTTGAGTAAGTTCAATTCCTGCCAAGCAGCAGTGGGTGCACTGTGTTCCCGTCTGAAAGGTATAGCGAGCCAGTATATACAGGCTGTGAGCCATTCTCAACCTTCAGGCGTGACAACGAAACAGTAGCCTCTTGTTTGAATTTGTTTGCAGGTGCTGTAATGGTTACTTACCATCAGGTAGCCTGTAAGCTCGATTGCCTTATTAAAAAACATTCGTTAGTGTCGTGGACCACTCGGTTGGAACGAAGTTCCTTCCGTAGTATATTATTATTGTAAACGTGTTATATTAAATATAAAAAATACAAATAAATGAATTAATAGCGACTATTAAAATGAAGCGTCATTTCAAATAATTTTTTTGTAATGGCAAGATAAGAAAAAGTGCGAGGGAGATGGATATTATTCCATTTCGCTCGCACTATAGAAAGGAAGTCGTGGCGGATAAATCACTTTTCAAATTCAAGTTCTTTTTCTAGGTTGTCGGAAAGAGATTTGTGTAGCAATAAGAACGCCTTTTGTTATTCTCACAATATTTCTTTATTTTTTTTCTTATTAATCGAAAATCGCAATTTAAATTTTATGCGTGGTAGAGCCATGCTGCAGCTATTTATTTATTTATTAGTAGTATAGTTGTAGCACAAATGGATCGGCTCGACCGGGGAAGGACCACGCTCTCACAGAACACCAGCGTAAAATAGCAGCTTAACGCTGCTGTGTTTCGTATGGTGAGTGTAGAGAACCGGAGACCCTTTTTACTGGAAAAGAGGCATTCCATCTTAGTCCTCACGGGGGACAACGCATCTGCATTTTGATTTGTAATAGAGGCTAGATGTAGATGTCTATGGGCCGCAGCAACCACTTACCATCAGGTGGACTGTGTGCTCGTTTGTCACCTTTATCCTATAAAAGTAATCTTTCCTTTGTTTACAATAAAGAATATTATATTATATCAATACATTTACATAAAATTGAACTAGCTTCTATTAGGGCCATGGTTAATTTGCATGCTATTTATGCATAAATAAGCATATTTAAAATTTTTGTTTATCTGTCTGTTTGAGCTATTCTTCGGAATGACTGAACGGATTATAATGAAACTTTACAGGCAGATAGAGATCTATATCAGGAAGGATCTAAGCTATGATCTATCCGATCACAAGCAAAAAAATCATAAAATAAATAGTCTTTTATTATCTGAAATCTTAATAACACCACAAAAGATACTATCCAGGCAAAGCCGGAGCGGGCAGCTAGTTGTAAATAAAAGTTATCTTTTATTTTAAATAATATATATCTTTGCTGCGATTCATCAATTTAAACTTTACCAAAGCCATTAAAGCAGCAGAGAAATAATTTTAAACTCTTGGAAAGTCGGATATCCCCGACGGAGTTGCTTATATTTCAAGGCGCTGCGTACTTAATGCAACACCGCCTCTTTTAGGAGGGAAGAAAAAACTAAAAACAAGTCCGAAGCATTAACATGGATTTTCGCAGTCCTGACAGGTAATACTAGATAGCCGCCACGGCATCGCCTGAGTTATATCAATTAATATGGCGTTATTTAGATTTAAGGTAGTTATGAAAGATCATATTTTCTGCCGACTTCCAAAAAGGAGACGGTACTCAATTTGACTGTATTTTTTTGTTTTTTTTTATGTGTGTTACCTCTAAACTTTTTACTGGGTGAACCGATTTCGATTATTCTTTTTTAATTTGAAAGCGGGTACTTCTTGTGTGGTCGTATATGAATTTAATCAAGGTCAGACTAATTTTTTTGAGTTATTCTTAATAACTTATATTGAAGTCGGGTGTACAAAATTTTTAATTTTAAATTATCAAATATAGCATAGATCACTCCTGGAAATGCACTCTATCAGTTCATGAAGTTGCATTACAATCGGTTCAACCAATCCAAAAATTAACCCAGCCAGACAGACAGAAAGACAAACAGACAGATAAACATATGGGCATTTTTAAATGGTTCAATTAAGGCAGGGTGCCATTAAGTTAAGAGTGCCATTTAGGCATAAATAACTTATACGTATAATAAACCTCTCAGCGCAATAGAAGGTAGTTATTTCGATATTACAGACAGACAATTCAATTTTATTTCTAAGTATTAATAATATATATTTGCCATAGAGTTCTATTTGAACCGACGTAGCTCGTAAATTTTAGAACGCATGCAATTGGAGCTCTAAAATCTCTATGCTAGGTAACCATGGAAAACTCAATAGGGTTTAAACCAATCTTACCAGTCTCGAGCACAGGCAAAGAGCAGCCAAACTTTCGGTATTTTTCAACCGGATTCAAAAAGGAGTACTGAATTTGACTGTATGTTCTTTTTTATATGGCGCTCGGGCGAGTCGCTGACTGAGCCTGACTGAGTTGCACCGGACTATATTCAATCTTGTTTCAATCACTTAGAAGTCACATATTCCTTTGACAACATGAAGTATCATGTGATGCAGCGGCGTGCCGCGGCAACCCATGCAATACCGTGACATGCCGCAGCATTTTCGGTCTATTCGTGTTGAAATAAAAGCATGTCAGTGCGAATTTAATTAAAGTCGAAAATCTTTAGTCCATGAAAAATCCTTTGACACGCCCTGCCATGTCGTGCCGTCTGTGAACGCAGACCCTAAGAGCTTGGTGTTTCATGTTTTATGGCCTAATAAGGATTGTTTTGGGCGTGAAATGTTTATCCATGTGCATTTTAGGCTGGTTATATTATGATTGTAGCACGAATGGGTCGGTTTGACAGGCGAAGCACCACACTCTCACAGAATACTAGCATGAAATAGCAGCTTAATTCTTCAGTGTTTCGTATGGTTAATTTAGAAAACCGGAAATCATTTCTTTCTGGAAACTAGGCATTCCATCTTAGTTCTCATAGGTGATAACGTATCTGCGTTTTGATACTTTATAGAGGGTATATTTAAATATGAATAGGCCACAGTATCGATAATGATTTCTTATATTTACCATAGTATTCATTTACCGTGAGGTGGACTGGGTGCTCGTTTGTCACGCTTATAGTATAAAAAATATATATCACTATATATATATATATATATATATATATATATATATATATATATATATATATATATATATATATATATATATAACAGTGGTAGAGCCACGCGGCAGCATTTGCTATCGCACGGATGGGCCGGCTCGAACCGGGGTGGTACCACGACCTCACAGAATACCAGCGTGAAGTAGAGGTTTACTTCTGCGTTTCGCTTGGTGAGTGCAGGTGGCCGGAGGCCCTTTTTACTGGAAATGAGGCATTCCATCTTAGCCCTCACGGGTGACAACGCATCTGCATTTTGATTCGCAAACGAGGATAGATGTAGATGTCTATGGGCCGCAGCAACCACTTACCATCAGGTGGACTGTGTGCTCGTTTGTCACCCTTATCCTATAAAAAAAAACTAAATATTGCTACTAGAAGATAAATCTTCCTGGGGTGTTTCTTTCTTACTTTTGTTTCATTCTTAATATGCCACTCAATATGGTACGCTATTTTTTGTATCGTCTTTTTTATAGAAGTGGGAGCTAACGAGCATGTAATGCTATACATGCTATGCTTACCTGATAGTTAGTATTAACCACCGCTCATGAACAACTTTGCGACAACCAACAAGCGTTGATGGCCTTTACCGTTACAGCGTGTTAAAGTCCACTGCTGAACATAGGCCTCCCCCATAGATTGCTTCATAGGGGGGATATTTGGCGTAGGTGCCACGCTTGGCAAAAGGTTTGGCAACCGCAGTCTTTTATTTTTAGTTGTTATCAGGAAGACGCGGCTGTTCGTCTCCTGATTTTTCCTTTTGTCGCCTCTTACAACACCCACGGGACCGCCACTACACCGTACGTCACGTTTGCCGGCTTTTACCGCAATTTATTTTTCGATTTTATAAATCAACCTAGCCTATAACCACCTCAAGGTATAGACGAACGTACAGATAACTCATTAATTCAACTATCAAGCCGTTGAGGTTCTTTTTAAGCGTAATGTATTCCACACACATACCCAGATATCCATGAAACACATAACCCTGTGTATTTTGTCGAGCAGTCGGATAGAAAAAACATTTCTGTTAACATCGCCCGATTGAGACGAATCGTGACGAAAATTTACCACATAGAACTTCTTTTCTGCCTAGAATTCTGCCTGGGTAGGTGCCACAGGGGTACCAACCTTTACATACGTGAGAGTTTTTACTTATGTTACGTTATGTAACTAACAAAATATTATACTAAGCATATTCATCCAATACAGCGAATAAAAGTCCACACATGAACATAGGCCTCTGTCATAGTTCGCCTTATGGAATTCTGCCATAGTTGCCACGCTTGGCAAGCAGGTTGGCAACCGCAGTTTTATTTATTATTTTGAGTTGTTATCAGGAAGATACATACTGCTGCCAATCTCTTATTTCATTTTCTCTCTGTCGTCACTTACGATAGCTTCGGGACGATATGGGTTAGAGAATTTTTTTATAGGGTAGGATGACAAACGAGCACACAGCCCACCTGGTGGTAAGCGGTTGCTGTGGCCCATAGACATCTACATCTATCCTCGTTTACGAATCAAAATGTAGATGCGTTGTCGCCCGTGAGGACTAAGATGGAATGCCTGTTTTTCAGTAAAATAGGGTCTCCGGTTCTCTACACTCACCATACGAAACACAGCAGTGTTAAGCTGCTATTTTACGCTGGTATTCTGTGAGAGCGTGGTCCTTCCCCGGTCAAACCGACCCATTCGTGCTACAACTATACTACTAATATAGATACAGCATGGCTCTACAACGTATAGTAATAATATTTTTACACTGCCACTACACGGTAAACTAAGCATTATACCTATCTAATATTAAATACAAAAATTATTTACAAACTTTGAAATTCACATGACCGTGTTCAAAAAGGTACTAACATTAAGTAATTTTGCATTTTCAACTCAATATTAACGACATAAAATATTAAATCCTTTGCAAAAATTGTCATTTTGTCGTTCAATATGTAACGTTAATATCCATATGACTAGAATAATAGACCTTATTTCTATTGTAATAGTAACTTTGATTATCAGCCATTCATATGCTTATCGCAATGCCGTTACGAATTGCTTATCGTCACACGTAATATGAATACGCTTAAAGGCCTTCGCATTGATCCCAGGTCATATTTCCTTATTGTGTTTTGCACTTATGATGTATTCATGAACTGCATACGTCGCGCTCTGTGTGCTACTGATCTACACCAATGAAGGAGAGTGATATGATGATGGTTTTTCCACATAATAGAGCTATGCTGCAGCTTTTTTATGATTGTAGCATTGATAGGTCGGCTGGATCGGGGTTTGCCACGCTCTCACGGAATACCAGCGTGAAATGGCGACTTAATGTTCCTGTGTTTCGTGTGGTGAGTGTAGAGAACCAGATACTCTTTTTACTGGATAAGAGTTATTCCATCTTAGTCCACAGGGGTGGCAGCACAGCTGCATCATGCATTTTGATTCTTGATTGAGAACAGATGTGGAGCTCTATACGCTGTAGCATACACTTGCCATGGGGTGGACTGTGTACTCGTTTCTTACCCTTATTCTATAAAAACAAATGCTCAGTGAATCAATGGGCTTTTATAAGCGAAAAACCAACTCACAGCCTACCAGCCTGACCACAACGCACCGCTATTTGGCGGTAGAAATTGGTAAGAAAAGGACTCCTATCACCTTATTTAATGCCAAAAGGAACAGCTTCTAAGTACTCGTAATGTCAAGAATATAAAATAAAATAACAAATGCGATAAAATCCGTACATTTAGTTTTATTTAAATGAATACAGGTGACATAGGACCTAGACCTAGACTCGGCGGAGGCAATAGGCAATCGCTTTGGACTTTTTCGGTGTAATAAACCTAGCAAGCTAACAGCATAGCAAAATGGCGAAGCAATCAGCTTTGTAGCGGTTTCTAACGGTTGCCGTTGAGCAATCAGTTTCAAAATAGGAGGTTCAGATGCCTGGGTGATCAGTAATCGATTGCTGAAAACAGAATTTGAAAATTGGAAACCTTTCTTGAGATAATCGTGGGACAGACGGACAGACGGACAGACATCGTGAAATCAATAAGTGTCTTCGCAAGCTTTGCCACTTAATAATGATAATAATAATAATAATAATGTCCTCCAGACCAACCTAGAAGTATCTACAACCTATATTTATTAAATAGGTTATACTTCATCTTCATCCATTTCCGAGAAATGTTTACATATGTATAAAAATACTCTGAATATAGAACTCTCTCGTTTTTTGAACTCGGTTGATTACATAATATTAGTAAACTAAACGAATGAAAGGAGTCGGTTTTATTTTATAAAGTAAAAACGACTTCCCTAAAAATATTTATTAACCACGGTTGGCACCATAATAACAACGTGCAAAGTGACATTTTGGACATTTTACCTACTTCAGCACAAACAAGATGGTCCTATTTTTTTCATCTACTTGTCATGGGTAAAGTAAACAACGTAGGAAACACGAAAAGTTATATAAGTTTCAAGAAATATTAGTTTTCTTTGTTTCTTTCTCAGTGGGATAAATAAATAAACATATTTCTTAAAAAGGCGCTCTTTATAATTTGCTTAATACAACAGCAGGAGATTTCTCTGAAAACTATTACAAATATTTGTTTTATACATTAAAACTTTACTCTAAACCCATGGATTTTTTGATATTGTGAAAACATACATAAATTGAACAAGGTCGAATATTCAAACCCGGAGCAATTATTTGTAGATCACACAAATACTTGTTCCGTGTGGGAATCGAACCCGCAGCCCTTAGCGCCGCAACTCAATGCCAAGCCACTGCGCCATCGAGGCGTCATTACAAATAAATTCGTAAATGCCTGTCAAATACGATTGAAAACTCAAGTTAGTGATTAAATTACATTAAATAAGTAAATATTTTTTTAGATAAGCAAGCTGATAGACATGCCGACTACTGTAGGGATACCTGCGTCCATGAAGACCATTAAGTTCTACAAGAAAGGCTAACATGAGCTCTATTATCTAATTATCCTAACTCACGTACAGACAAGCTGTATTTTTTATTAAGTGATAACAATAGAGCACGCTTGTACACCTAAAATTAAATAGATGTTGTGGCCCTTAGACACCTATCTATAATATATTCAATTAAGAATCATGTAAATCAATCTTGATGTGGAAGAGTAACGTCACAGCTATATTATGTCTGCAACACGAATGTTTCCGCTAGACCGGGGATAGACGCGTGGTCCTTCCCCGTTCTACATAGAATACCAGCGTAATATAGCAGCTTAATGCTTCTGCGTTTCGTATATTGCTTGTAAAGAACGGGAGACCTTTTTTACTTGAACGGGGCATTCCAGCTTAGTCCTCAAAGATAATAATAAACAAAAACTCTATTTTAACATATAAAAATTACAATAAATGTTTCATTGAATCCATAGGCTCCCAAACTAGTGTAAAACTGTGTTTCAGTAGCCAGTGGCTTCTCCCGTAACATTATATAATAACATTATAAAATATTAAACAGAACTACTTAAATCAATAAAAAAAATTTAATAAAGAAATGACTACGCACTAGCGCGTCACTGTTTCTCTCCCTCTCTCTCTCGTGTTTGTGTGTGTGTGTGTGTGTGTTTCTGTGTGTGTCTCTCTATCTGTGTGTCTGTGTGTGTGTGTGTGTGTGTGTGTGTGTGTGTGTGTTTCTGTGTCTCTCTCTGTGTGTGTGTGTGTGTGTGTTTCTCTCTCTCCCTCTCTCTCTCTCTCTCTCTGTGTGTGTGTGTGTGTGTGTGTGTGTGTGTACGTGTGTGTGTTTACGTCAGTAATAAAACCAGTTAAGAGCCCTCTTACATTTCGGCGTTTCGCAAATTTAGGTATTTTACGCACCGAGCGGGCGGCAAGCTACGCGACCGATACTTTCTTTCATATCTATTCACTCGCATAATACTGTGAGTATGGCGATTAAACGATCTTGATCTTCCATAATACAAAGTTTTCTTAGGATGGACTTCAGTGGATGGAATATTTTTTGGTGTGTCATTTTAATGTTATCTTATTAATTTATTATTATATAATTTATTATATATTATTATATACCATTTTGATATATTATTCATTATTTATGAAATTTAGTGTCAAAATAAGTACACATAAATATTTTAATTGTTACGCTGTAATCGAATGTTAATAATCGATTATGTCTACTACCGGTAGAATAGTGGTATAAATAAATAAACGGTTGCAACCTGTTTTAATAAATATAACAACCAAATGTAACTAATATTTTTTTAATCGGTACTTACAGTCAATTACTATATTTTTTATAAGAAAAATATTTGCTGCGACGGCATTGACCGAACTTTTCTCGATTCGATAATTTCAGGCAGTACACACTTTTCATAAAAAGCTTGTAACTTGGGTAACATATTGAAAATCTAAAATTGGTCGTATTTGTAAATTTTTAGTACTTTTACTGCATTAATCTGGGCCAATACATATTATGGCAAGTATTCAGACATTTTTATTTGCTAAATGAAGCTGGCCTTGGATTTGGTAAAACCAGTCATTATTTTGATTTAATGTTACACTTGAATCACTGAATTTATAACCTTTAACTTTTTTTTTTGTCGAAAGGCCATATCAAAATCTATTACGAAAGCTGAAATAGGATATTTAACTTCAATAAGACCGTTGCTGTATAAACCATTAGGTGAAGCCCTCAAATAACAATGATCTAGGTCAATGAATAGACCACATTTTTCTATAATAATATTTTTTTGTTTGCTTAATTGTGCACATGCTGCAGACTCTTTGTCCCTACCATGTTTAATGGAAGAGACGTGATCTAAATTATAACTATATAAAATAGTTTTAAACCGATTGATCAAAAATTGCGGTCGTAGTTGACAATGTTCTAGTATGCAGGCAATCGACGCACACTACGATAGCAATCGACGCACACTACGGTAGTATCGAAACCATGCAGCGCCCGAAATAAACTGACGCAGGTCCACCCTCGGCAAGCGCTCGCGCGTTAATGATCTCAGACGGCCGGCGTAGTTAAATTAAAATTAAAGTTATAGGACTTTTATTTAATTAATTATAATATAATAGTAACGATTTTAAAACTAAAAATAATAGCATAATTTAAGCAAATGTTGATGATTATTTTGGTATAAATTTTACGCCTAAGTGATGTAGAACTTCGGAAATATAGAGGCTTGCATCGAAGCTTTTTTGGTCGTTTTTTGAATTATGTCAAATTTTTTTTCCTAGTGTGAAAAGCATATAACGAAAATGTATTCCATTATGATTAAAGTGTAGGATATTTGGAAGATAAAAATATTTTTTTTGATGGTCGATATTCAATAGAATCTACAAATTAGAGCTCCCAAATCATGTCTTCGAGAGTTTTTGCCTAAACATGCATCGGGAGAATGATTATTACTGATTAAATAAATAAGTTATCTAAAATCCATTCCGAGCTTATTTGAGGAGAGAAAACGAACTATTTTTACCAAGTAATTGTTATTTCAAGAAATGAACGATAAACATAAAATTTCAACGAGGAAATCCCGTAGTTTCGCGTTTTTTTGTAATACGCCTCTTAACATTTTCTACATCTTCATAATCAAGTTTTTAAAACCATAACAATATATGCTTCTTAATAACGTTATTATTGCAACCTTTTTGTATTTCTTATTAAGTCTGTTATATAGGTGTGGAACAATAACGTCAAACTGCTTCTGGGCGAATCTTGTGTTTACTTTGGGAATAGGACAACGGTCATGCCTTGTAGATGATTTAGGCAATAAATTAACAATTTTTTGCGATAACTTCGTAGACCTTCATAAACAAATAATTTTGTTAACAAATAAGTTGCAGTGTACCTGTAGCGTAAGGAGAATATCACTTTCGGTACTGCACTTTGTGCACGTTCTACAGTGATCAAATAGGATTTTGCTGAGGTGCCCCATGCACAGATACAATATCTCTTAAGGCTTCTAAGGCTTTATATATTTGTAATGCTAATTTATAGTCAACAACTCTTCTTACAGTTTTAAAAACATAAACGAGTTTTCTCAATTTTGTAGACAGAGACATTATATGTATTTTCCAATTTATTTTATCATCAATTTCAACTCCAAGGTACTTTATAGAATGTAGACGCGACAAAAAGGAACAGTCACACTGCTACGATTACATGGATATGTGTGAATTTAAATTCTCATGTCGATGTCAGGTCTTCCTGATGTTGTCTTGCTATAGCACACATGAACTTTGTTTTGTTGGTATTGAGGAATAACAAGTTATTTTATAGCCATTGCGTCACTATAGAGAGACAATCTTCTGCAAGGTACGACACTTGTTGCCTATTTTTATCATGGACGAGTAAAACAGTGTCGTCTGCAAACATGAGCAAGTCAAGATTAGAAAAATTAATTTTGCATGGATCAGTTGTATATAAAAGGAAAAGAGAAGGCCCCTGTGCACTGCCCTGTGGGAACACCGTAGGTACATTGTGCACTATCACTCTCATGTAGACTAGGTAATCTGCGAACCAGTCACGAGCTATACACACATTCTCCAATTTAGTCAATAAGATAGGATCGAGTTGGTACCGAAAAGCCTTCTGGAGATCCAGAAAGACACCCATGCACTTGCTCCCACCACCAAGGTATGTAGAGATTTTTCTAATTAGCGTCAGAACTACATCTCTAAATCCAAATTGATTTTCACTCAGTAGATTATTAAACTCAAGATATTGCATGAGCCTCTTTTAAACTAACTTTTCTAACACCTTAGACAAAGTCGAAAGGAAAAAGATAGGTCTATAATTTGTAGGATTATATAAAGCAGGTGGTCCTCACCTGCTTTATAAATAGGACACACAATAGCTTTTTTGAAAGCTGCGAAAAAATGCCTGCTTCAAAACTCAAATTACATATATCTACGAGGGGATCAGCTAGGAATATTATAAATTTCTTTAGTAATTTAGTTGTGATATTATCTCAACCAGGAGCACTATGTAATTTGAGTCCGAGGACAATACTGCTGACCTCCACTGGATCAGTTAGTGTAAGAAACATAGACCCAACTAGTGGGTTAGCTGTATTTCCAAATATTCCAAGTTCACGATGAAAAGTAAACATATTCTTTAGGGTATTTTTGTAAGTGTTTCACCGATAGAGGTGAAATATGAATTTACTTCATTCAGCGACTGTCTAGGGTTTTAGCTCATATTTAGTTAATTGTTAGAAGGCCTCCTTGCCACATTTAAATTGAACACTTCTTTTATTATCTTCCACATTCTTTCGTATTTCCTTGATTTTTATTAAGTTATTTTTATAGTCACTTTACTTTTTAAAAACTGCAGTGACATATGAACTTACAGTCCACCTGATCGGTAGTGACTTTTCGAGTCTTCAGCCAACTTCAAACATATAACATACTATATAGGCTATAGATGCGTTGTCACCTCCGAGGACTAAGATGGAATGCCTCGCAGTTCGTGATTCTGCTCGCTCTTTATTTAATTCAGACAAGAATACAAGTGCAAGTACTGCTGTTCGACTGAGGAAATATGTAAGAAGGTAGTATATATCCAGACTGACTCCTCAGCAGAACAGGTCTAACCACCTAGTAGAATTACCTTATTGTATAAAATACGACGCTACAGCCTGGATGTACCACGTAAAATTGACAACTGTGATCCGTTATGTACAAATTGAGCAAATTTCAGCTCAGAACATAAAATTAATACGATATCAATACAATGAGTAGTATTACTTTGCATTCGATTGGAATTTTATCTACGACACCTACCCCATATACGTGCTTCTGCATCATACGCGCTGGTAATAATAAAAATAGATTACATCGATAGTGCATTACGTGCGTGATTTAATGCGTTAATATTCATGACTGTAAGCCTAATGGCCAAGATACCTTTTGAGCTTAATAGTGACAAATGAGCACACAGTAGATCAGTGGATACTGCGGCTCATATACATACCTTCAAATCTATCCTTGATTATGAATCATAATGCAGATCCGTTGTCACCCGTGAGGACTAAAATGGAATGTCTTGTTTTCAGCAAAATGTGTCTCCAGTTCTCTACACTTACCATACGAAACACAACAGCATTAAGCTGCTATTTTACCCTGGTATTCAGTGCAAATTTTGCAATCGCTCTTCAGCTGTTCGTGACGTTTCATTACATTTGGTTTAGCCATTTCGAAGACTCTCAGAGCAGCTCGGGCAGATAGACAAACAGTCAAAAACTTTAGAAATGGTAATTCTCTTCTTAATAGTATGAAAGTAACATACTCAGCTCCAATATAAGGCAGTTATTTAGATATTTTGTTTTGTTTTAGACACTTCAATTTTATTTGTATTTGAATATTGTAATTTAAATTATATTTTACAATATTTCCATATTCGTAGGAACATGGCTACACGTGATAAAGCCATGTTGCCTATATTACAGTTCTAGTACGAATCGGTCGGCTCGACCGGGGGAGGACCACGCTCTCACAGAAACCCAGCGTGAAATAGCAGCTTAATGCTGATGTGTTTCGTGTGGTGAGTGTAGAGAACCGGAGACCCTTTTTACTGGAAAAGAGGCATTCCATCTTAGTCTTCACGGGTGAAAACGCATCTACATTTTAATTTGCAAACGAAATTAGATGTAGATGTCGGTGGGCCACAGCAACCACTTACCATCAGGTGGACTGTGTGCTCGTTTGTCACCCTTATTCTATAAAAAAAAAGTTTGAGTTGTTATCAGGAAGATACTCCTGCCCTTCTCTTGTTTTAGATTCTCTTTGTCCCCTCGCACATCGCCACTTTACGGTAAGTTAATAGTATAAACAATGACGGCTCCGTGGCGCAGTGGCTTAGCAATGAGTTGCTGCGCTGGGAGGCGCGGGTTCAAATCCCGGACGGGACAAGTATTTGTATGGCCTATAAATAATTGTGCCGGGTGTGGATGTTTATCCTTGTGCAATTTGTGTTTTTAAACTGCCTCCACGATACAGGAGAAAATCCTAGTGTGGGGGTAACGTTTAAAAAAAATAATCGTACTATTGTACGATTATTGTTATCTACCTTCAGTCACCAGTTATAATAGCTTTCCCTTGAAGGCTGAATAACACCATGTTTTTTATTAGAAGTGATGACGACAAATAGCAGTGCTTGCACTCATGTGCTCTAGTATGTAGATTATAGGCCCGTATCAATAAACGTTACTCAACAATGAACTTAAGTGCGTAATCACTTGATACGCCCTCATTACGATATCAGCATCTCAAGATCGTTGCTAATTAATAAACACATAAAAACAGTATCTCAAAACGCTGTAGTACTTAGGAATACTGTTCCTGTGAATTGCACTCAAGTACACACACTTGAGAGTCGAGTTTCGTTTATTAATCAGTGTGGCACTCAGCCGATATCGTAAACGTAAACCGCATCTTGAGATATGTTTATTAATAAGATCATAATCTCAAGATTTTACTCAAGTGCGTATACTTGAGCTGAGTAACGTTTATTAATACCGGCCATAGAGGGCCAGCATAATTACAGAGTGTGAGATATTCCATCTTAGTCCTCAGATGTTACAACGCATCTCAAGCCTAGCCAAAGTATTTTTTGCAAATGAAACTACTAATTTGTCAGCAGAAACTGTTCTCGTATAAATTTTATATTATCTACAAGCGTCGCGCCCTGGCGTCGCCTGGTTATTTAAATTAAGATAGTGAAATACCATAAGTTTTATAAATTTAAAAAAAACTTCAACTTTTTTAAATAAAATATATACTTAGATACCTCTTGTCATTACTATCTACGTGTTTGTAAAGTTTCAACACAATAGGTTCAGCCATTTCAAATATTAGCCCGGACAGAGACAGATTTTTTTAAAAATTGTATTTTATGTCGTATCTCGTCTCGACTAGGGGTTATTTGCATGGTAACAAATAACCCCTAGAAGCCAGTTATTTTAATATTACAGATAGATACTTCAAATCTATTCATATGTATAGATAAATTATAATAGTATATACATACTTTTTACGTGGTAAAGCCATGCTGCAGCTATATTAATAAAATAGTTGTAGCACGAATGGGTCGGCTCGACCGGGGAAGGACCACGCTCTCACAGAATACCAGCGTAAAATAGCAGCTTAATGCTGCTGTGTTTCGTATGGTGAGTGTAGAGAACCGGAGACCCTTTTTACTGGAAAAGAGGCATTCTATCTTAGTCCTCACGGCTGACAATGCATCTGCATTTTAATTCGCAAACGAAGATAGATGTAGATGTCTATGGGCCACAGCAACCACTTACCATCAGGTGGACTGTGTGCTCGCTTGTCACCCTAATTCTATAAAAAAAATACTACGTGCTAGATGGAGTGACGACCTGGTAAGACATGCAGGAAGTCGATGGATGCAGGTAAATCAGGCCCGTGGTTTGTGACATTCCTTGGGGGAAGCCTACGTTCAGCAGTGAACTTGTGAAGGGCTGTAATAATGATGATGATGATACATACCTTTTTAACTGGTCACTTTATTTCTAAAGACACACGTTACATATTAAAAAAAAAACTAAATACAAAATAGTTTTGTGTGAAATACTCATTAATAGAGATATGAAAATATATTATTAACCGTTTGTATTGTACGTTTATAAATTTAATAATCTTTCTTTTAAATTAAAGGAACAGGCTCCCTTCTCATAACTGAGTTGCATAAACAATACTGTTTGAATTAGGTATACGAGTATTATTCTCATAGAATATTCAACTGGAGCAAGCATTCCCGTATACGGTTCCCTGAGGGCTTACTACGGACATATTCGTGTTTTGATTTAAGAGCTATCTTTTCAAAGCTACGTTTTATTTTTTGAATTACGACTCAATACTTCCTTCTGGTCTAAATCCTTTTCTATCGAAACTTTATGGGTTTGGAATGCCTCATATAAGTCGTGCGCAATTTCTGCAAAAAATTAAAAACAAAAGCTTGTCAAAGCGCACTTCTGTGTCCCCTTAACAACCTTCTATACTTGTATCTCTCTATCTGTAGTTTTGCTCGCGTTATCCTAATAAACCAATTGCTATTATAGCGTAAATTATTCTTAAACATCCACTTTTCACAGACCCTTTTTACTGGAAAAGAGGCATTCCATCTTTGACCTCAGGGCTGACAACGCATTTGGATTTTGATTCGCAAACGAGGATAGATGTAGATGTATGTATGGGCCTCAGCAACCACTTACCATCAGGTGGACTGTGTGCTCGCTTGTCACCTTATTTCTATAAAAAAAAACACACTAATAACACTTCCTTTTCTACCGACTTCAAAAAGTATATTCAATTCGGCTGTATGTTTTTTTTTATGTGTGTTACCTCATAACTTTTTTCTGGGTGAACCGATTTCGATGATTCTTTTTTATTTGAAAGCTAGTGCTTCTCATGTAGTTGCATATAAATTTGGTCAAGGTCTGATTAATAGTTTTTCAGTTATTCTTAATAACTTATATTGAAGTCGGTTGTACAAAATTTTAAATTTTAAATTATTCAACCCTGTTGTCAAAATTAATGTGCCGTGATCACAACGAGATTAAGCGTAGTAACGTATGTACATCTAGATATATTTGATAGTAGCCTTGTTAGATTTAAAAAAAAATTACGTGTTTCTCTTAATTTTTCACGTTTTTTTTAACTTGTTTATTTCATTTATTCTACTGCAGTTATATTATGCTGTGTATAGTTTTATGGATTATATTTTAGATCAACACCATTATACTTTTTATTTTAGAATTGTATATAACTTCTGTCTTTTTGTGTACCTTATTTAGTAAAATAAAAAATAGAGGTGGAAATTTAAGAATATATTTATTTTCATACCTCAGCTTCGATAACACGCGTATAGAGAAAATCTTTTGTTACATTAGTTTTGTTATAGGCTGACTTTTGCAAAACAAAACTTTGAAGCGCGAGCAAAAAGGAAATTTTTATATCGGATCAGCATTTTTGCTTTGTTCGTATATCGCGGGAATTGCTAGCGCAAAATTCGCTTAGAAAACGAATATTTTTTTTATTCCGTTAGAACCGGTGAAGGTTTTGCGTGTACTGATATGTACGTGAATAAGATTGTGATGTAAAATTATTCAATTGTACAATCGTACTCATTCTTATTAACAAGTCAATGGTTAAAACAGTTATTAAAAACAATTAATAGAATTTGGTGTTACTTTGCGGAAATCCATAATATTAAAGATGTTAAAAAATAATTAGCATTTTATAACGCGTAACTTAAGCTAGTTAATTTTTAACATCTTTAGTAATAATTATTAAAAAGACCTGATTGCGTAAAAAAATTATAACCTGAAACCTGAAAATTGCGTAATTTTTTTCACCCACGTCAAATCAACACGAGCTAAGATGAATATAATGACATCTTATCTATACAAATAAATATAATTAATGTGTCTGTTTGTAATATCAGAATTACAGCTTTTTACTAAATGCATATGAATGTGTATGTACGGCACTTATAAAACAAAAACACAATTTTTAAAATTTTTGTCTGTCTGTTTGTTCCGGCTAATCTCCGAAACGGCTGGACCGATTTTGACGGGACTTTTACTGGTAGATAGCTCATGTTATAAGGAGTAACTCAGGATACTTTTATTTTAGAAAAGGATTTAGGGTTCCGCGCTAATTAATTTAAAAATTAATAAAACGCGGGCGAAGTCGCGGGGTACAGCTAGTATTACGATAAAAACCATAATATCGTTTAGGCTACAGAGCGTGGTAAAGAAATAGACAAACATACATTTATACATTTTAAAAAGGTTTTTTGAGGTTACCATTATATAGCAGTGGTATAGAAATATTTGTTATGGAAAAAGAGTAACGAACGAGCACACATACCACCTAATGGTGAATGCCGTGGCTCATAGACATCTTCATCTATTCTTGTTTAATAATTAAAATTCAGATGCATTGGCATTCTTTAAGATTAAGCGGGAATGGCTTGTTTTCAGTAAAAAGCGTATCCGGTTTGAATAACTCACCATAAGAAACACAGCAGCATTAAGATGCAATTTTATGCTGGTATTCTGTGTTTAAATTAAAACGCATTTGTCAGTAATCGTCAAGAGATTCACCGTCACAATAAGAATTTGAATGAATTGCCACGACTGAAAGTCAGATTCGTTATTACAGATAAATCATCTCCCCGTTTTGGAATAGAGTATAGTAATATAAAGAGAGCTTAGTCTGGGTAAACAAGATAGTAATACCAGATTTAATGTAAGTGTTGCAACATATTTAATTTGATCATGACAAATGAAATGACCTGGAACAGAATGCCATACAGTATTATCTAAATTCGCCTCTTGTACATAAATTCAATTCAATAGAGAATAAAAAAATAAACAATTAATAACCGCCACCTATCAGTAGCCAATAATTTTTTGATCCATTTTCCATGGTCATTTCTTACAACATTCACAGGAAGTAATGAATTCATGGGTTCAAATGGCTGTTCTTTGAACTAAAAATTAAGTCAGTGACTGAGTAGTTGCGGTGTTAGAATATCTACTACCCCCTGTGGATGATATGGGTATCGGAAAAGGCGACTAAGGGAAACAAATTAGCAGATGGCCAGCAGCGTCTTCCTAATAACGACTTAAAATAAAAACTGTGGTTGCCTACCCGCTTGTCAAGCGTGACAACTATGGCAAATACCAATCTATGGTGGAGGCCTATGTTCAGTAGACTTTTATAGAATGTAACGGTAACGGTAATTAAGTAAGAGAAAGTTTCACCATAGTTTAGGTATATGTTTATAGAGCAAATAGCATCTATTTACCCTGTAGTAGGTTAGCAGGACAGGTTTACTTAGCTTCTCTCAAAGTTTGAATCTTTAAATCCCTAGCCGGAGTCAAAAGCTGCGGATACAGTTTGTTGATTTTCAGGCTCGGATTTAGCTGCCCAGTATGAATAAATCTTTCGATAATTAAAAATAAAAATTTTGTACAGCCGACTTCAATATAAGCGACTTCAATATAGGTTATTTAAGAATAACTCAATAACCATTGGTCTGACCTTGATCAAATTTATATGGGACCACACGAGAACTATCAGCTTTCATATAAAAATAATCATCGAAATCGGTTTGCCCAGTACAAAGTTATGAGGTAACACACATAAAAAAAATACAGTCGAATTGAGTACCGTCTCCTTTTTGGAAGTCGGCAGAAAATGCATGCTAATTAGTGCATTCATAGTTTGTGTATCTAGCTGTGGATTTAAAAAATATAGATATTAAAAATGGATTAGCTAAGACCTGATTATTAAATTAATTATTATAATATTATTACGTTGATCTTAAGCTATTATTTTTTGACATCGTTAATATAATGGATTTCCGCAAAGTAGCGTTTCATTCAATTAATAAACTTAAAAAAAAATCTTCATCGGCACCGTCATCCTTCTCTTCAATAAATCAATTTCGGTTACAGATATATGCTTGTGGAACTCTTACTGAACTGTCATCGGCTAATTAATATACACATTTTCTATTCGCTTCCAGAGTGAAACTTTTCTTATGGTAATGGTTTATTTTAAATTATGTTAATCTCATACTATTAAAATAGTATTAATTTTAACGAAAAGTAAAAACCGAATTCAATCGGTCGACCAGACAGTACCATCAAAAATTTCATCTCCAGTTTAGCTAACCTTGGGTATGGAATTTATTCTCCAAATGTATCTCTGAAGTATTAACTATTTAATAAAAAATGAATCATCAAAATTACAGGAAAAAACGTACGAAAAATATGCAGTCGAATTGGGAACCTTTCCCTTTTTTAAATCGGGTAAAACGAGTGTATTTTATAGTACTACTATAGATATTTTAACAAACCCTCGAAAATGTGAATTAGGTTGTATAACTACCCACTACCCCATATCATCCTATAGATGCCTATATGAGGCGGCAGAGGGGAAACTGAACCAGGAGATGGTTAGCAGCGCCTCCCTAATAACAGCTGAATAATAATTTAAAATTAAAAATTTTGTGCCACCGGCTTCAATATAAATGATTAAGAATAACTCAAAAACAACTGGTCAAACCTCGATTATATTTATATGGGATCACATGAGAAGCACCAGCTTTCAAATAAAAAAATAATCATCGAAATCGGTACAAGTAGGACAAAGTTATAAGGAAACACACATAAAAAATATACAGTCGAATTCAGTACCTCCTCTTTTTTGAAGTTGATAAACCTACTTGCTAAGCGTGACAACTATGCCATTTATGCCCTCCGGGGAGGCCTGAGTTCAGCGGTAGACTTTTAATATTACATTGTTAGTTACTTTGTGGAAATCTATTATGATGTTAAAGATGGTACAATTAATTACCTGAGTTCAAGTTGAAAAATAACTAGTAATTTTCAAACTAGATAAAGCATACTTTATTATTTTAAGACAGGTGTCGTCTAATTATCTTGAACGTACATTAATAAGCATGTTTCCATGTTATATTCGTAAACAAGTTTACGTCATGTTGTAAATTATAAATTTCAACTCCTTGCGTGAAACGCAATTGAGATTAAAATAACACAAAGAAACGTTTTAACACTAAAATAGCGTTATACGTTTGTATTTCGATTTCTAATACGTGGCACAATACGTGACTGTTTTGTGATTACAACTTCGTATAGTATACTTCAGCACATTGCTGAATAAATGCGTTTATTACGTAATTAACAAATGACGCATTAGTACGTGACTTATTTTTTGTTCGTATATCAGATTAGCGATCCGCCCTGCCCCGGCTTCGTACAAGTGATTTCTGCATCTTGATAACGGCGTCACTTACCGGGTCCAATTGTGAATTGGACCCGGTAAGTGACGCTGCATTTTAGATTAGGGATAGGGATCCTCTCAAACCCACACTCTCTCTCTCTCTCTCTCTCTCCCTCTCTCAAAAAATCATTTATATAAGTAGGTACAGCTAAATCACCCCGGAAAGCCTTGGTTTTTATTAAATTAAATTTGGTACGAGGCCGCGTTAAGTAACAAAAAAATATTTTCTTTTTTTCTCACTTTAAATCTACTGCGTTTTTTTAACATTGTGATAAACATATTTAATTTACAATTCAATTAGCTGAATTTTAAAATTTATTTCATTTCCAGTTTTAAGTATGGGGAACCCCCAAAATTTATTGTTTTTTTTTCTATTTTTGTGTAAAAATCTTAATTCGGTTCACAGAACATGTTCATCTTAAGACCTATCCATTGGGAGACACTATTGAGGTCATTGAGCATATATTATGTGAAACAAATAACTTTCAAATTAAATTAGTAAAACTTTTATTATCACAAATAATTTGCATTCATGTATCTTTTGTTTTGTCCTGTGAATATTGTCTTTTTATATGGACTAAGAGTGAAAACCGGGCACACAGTCCACCTGATAGTAAGTGGATGTTGAGGTCCATCTAAATTTGTCATCTATTAAAAATAAAATCCATCAAATTAAATCAAGAAGTATAGGGCGTCACCTCACTAGATGGAGTGACGACCTGGTTAAGACACAAGATGCTGTATGCATAAGTCGATGTATGCACTTAACCGTGCTGTGTGGCATTCCTTGGGAGAGGCCTATGTTCAGTACTGGACTTGTAAAGGGCCGTAATGATGATGATGATGATGAAGAATCAAAATATATTTTTTAGTGTTTAGCAATTTTGTTAAAAATTCCCTAAGTTTCTTTTACGTGATACATTAAGATATATAATTGTAATGAAATTGAAAAGGTCTTATTTAATAGAAGGCGCCATGAGCTCATAGTAATAGTGATTAGTTGAAGCGATAGAGGTTTAGTAGCATAGATACGGGAAACATGATGTTTGTAGTTTTGAATTCACCATTTAACTGCTGTCGTAAACCTTGTACGAGTCAAATGAACGGTCTGAGAAGTGTATTAGGGTTAATGGAGAATATATCGAAAAGGAAAAATAATTTCATGTTTAATTTCACACCCTTTCCCTTTCATTCTGCGAACTTTTTATCCTCCTCACGTAATATAGAAATTTAATTTTTGTTGGGTTATTATGCTTGTATAAAAGAAATAGAAAAAAAGGGACCTTCAAGAAAAGAGCGTACCTACTCCTTTTTAAAAGGCCAGCAACGCATCTGCAATTCCCTCCCTGGTGTTGCAGTTGTTCATGGGCGGCGGTAGTCACTTACCATCAGGTGAGCCGCATGCTCGTTTGCCTCCTCTCCTATAAAAAAAAAATTAAATATATGGAACTCGTGTGTAATGAACTATTGTTTTATTTTTTAAATAAAACTGAATTGAAATATGGACTTACAGCAGTCCACCTGATGGTAAGTGGCTACTGAACCCTTGGACTATCTTATAGCCTATTATTATACGAGCTCTCTAAACTCCTCAGACCACAGGCCTTCAGTTTGTGGTATAGTGGGTCCAATGAGTTTATGAGTGAGCGGGCCGCGGGTTCGAATTTCGCACGGGGCAAGTATTTGTATTTTTTTTTATAGGATAATGGTGACAAACGAGTACATAGTCCACCTGATAGTAAGTGGTTACTGCGGCCCATAGACATCTACATCTATCCTCGATTACGAATCAAAATGCAAATGAGTTGTCACCCGTGAGGACTAAGATGGAACGCCTCCTTTCCATTAAAAAGGTTCTCTGGTTCTCTACACTCATCATACGAAACACAGCAGCGTTAAGCTGCTATTTTACGCTTATTCTATGAGAGCGTGGTCCTTCCTCGGTTGAACCGACCCATTCTACAACTATACTACTAATATAGCTGCAGCATGGCTCTACCACGTATAGACTATTTGTATGACTTAGCAATAATTTTTGGGGTCTAGTTGCTAGTTTTTGTGAAATTTACTTGTGTGTGGAAACTACATCCACAATACAGAAGATTATCCTAATGTTAATGTTTTTCCAATGTATAAAAATCACTGCTATTTGGCGGGAGAAATAGGTATGAGGGTAGTACACATTCAGGTAGAAAAGGGGTTCAACCACCTAGTTAGCATAATAAAGGATATATTTCACAATTTAGGTGACACCGTACACGATGATACGCATATTATTACGTTTTAGGTCGCAAGGTTTGGACAAGTCATGTCCGCCATATTTATTTCATGTTACAATCTAACAATTTCATATGTCTTTGCAAAAATAAGTTTTTTTTTTTAATTTAAGATATTTTTAAATTCCGTCGTTTTGCGTACGTACTTCGGTTACGGAGGAATGTCGGGGATTAAAATTAAATACAATAAAATCCCTTTCAGTTTTATTCAATGACATCGTAATTTTCTTTAATTTTTTTTAATTCCGTCGTTTCGGGTATTTAATTCGGTTACGGGGAAACTTCAGGGATTAAAATTAAATGCGATGAAATCCGTTTTAGTTTTATTCAATGTTATCGTAATTTTTTGTAATAATATATTTTAAATTCCGTCGTTTCGCGCACTTACTTGGGTCACGGGGAAACTTCAGGGATTAAAATTAAATGCGATGAAATCCGTTTTAGTTTTATTCAATATCACCGTAATTTTCTTTAATATCATCATTTAAATTCCGTCGTTTTGCGTACTTACTTCGGTTACAGGGAAAATTCAAGGATAAAAATTAAATTGCGATGAAATCCGTTTTAGTTTTATTCAATATCATCGTAATTTTCTTTAATATCATTATTTAAATTCCGTCGTTTTGCGTACTTACTTCGGTTACAGGGAAACTTTAAGGATTAAAATTAAATTGCGATGAAATCCGTTTTAGTTTTATTCAATGTCGTCGTAATTTTCTTTCATATTATTTTTTAAATTTCGTCGTTTCGGGCACTTACTTCGGTCACGGGGAAACTTCAGGGATTAAAATTGAATGCTATGTAATCCTTTTTATTTAATGTAATTGTAATTATCCTTAATATTTTGCCCGCAATAATGACAAATGGATTGAGACAGCCATGTGGTGATGGCAGAATGGTCTTCGTTAGTGCTAACTAATGGTTTTAAACGTGGTAGAGCCATGCTGCAGCTATATTACAGTTGTAGCACGAATGGGTCGGCTCGACCGGGGAAGGACCACGCTCTCACAGAATACCAGCGTAATATAGCAGCTTAATGCTGCTGGGTTTCGTATGATGAGTATAGAGAACTAGAGACCATTTTTAATGGATACGAGGCATTCCATCTTGGGTCTCAAGGAGTGACAACTTTGAATCCTAACCCTCGATTAAGATTCAAAGTTGTCACTCTTGTCTTAAATGTATGGGCCAGAGTATCCACTTGCCATCAGGTGAAATGTGTGCTCATTTGGACACCCTTATTCTGTAAAAAAAATATAGGCGTATTACTCTTTCCATATTATGGTGTCGTAAAGAAAATACACGCCACAATAGAAGTTTCAGAAATATCTCGACAGGTGGCGTGGTCCTGCCCCGGTCGAGTCGATCCATTCGTGCTACAACTGTAATATAGCTGCAGCATGGTTCTAACACGAAGTAAAATATATCACGTAATTAACACATCTAAGGCTAGCATGTTTGTGTTATTTTTAATAACTATTGTTATTTTTTTTAATGTAAACCAAACTTAATTAAGTGAATAATAAGTTAATAATATTTTAACATGGCCTCATAAAAAGCAAAAAAAAAATAACAACCTGGTATGACGGAAGTGCAAGTTATACAATAATGATATTCAACCTTTTGAGGTGGTTTAAGGTCATGTAACAATTATACGTTATATAAAATGACATACAGCAAACAAATAAACCAACGCAATAGTAATTGAATTGCTGTTTGTGGCGACTGTCATTTTAATATTTTTTTGCAATATAATATATTACTTACTTAGCAATGAGTTGCAGCGCTGAGGGCCGCGGATTTGAATCCCGCACGAAACAAGTATTTGTATGATCTAAAAATAGTTGTTCCGGGTCTGGATGTTTGTCCTTGTGCAAATTATGTTTTTAAGCTGTCTCCACAATATAGGAGAATATTCTAGTGTGGGAGCAACGTTCTTTTTTTTAAGATAAGAAATGATAAAAGTTTTAATAAATTCATACTCTATACGCAAATTAAATTTCAGTACAATTTTAAAATATTAATTTTCTTAAATTTACTTATAAAACCAAGCCTAGCGAACATCTAAAACGAGGGCAGCGTTTAAAATTCGAGGCGTTATAATTGCCAATCTGCCAGCGAAACGCGGTTGTTACGGCGAATTAGTTGATATTAGATAGATTAAGTTGTTTTGAGAAGAATATTCTCTTAAAAGAAAATTTTTAGCCGCTTCAGAGCCGGGACATCTGAACAGAGTGACCCAAGTATGAGTCTCTGATGCTACGGTCACACTACCGTGATATATCATTAATTATGGCCGTACTCGAAACAACACCTTGGTGGAGCCAATAATTACGGCCATAACTTTACAATGTCAATCAATATAGCATATGACTCCTCAATAGCTCCTCGGTGTTTTTCGCATATCGAAGACGATTAACATTAAGTGGCCACACTACTCAGTGTGCAGCATGAGCTCAGCGGTAAAGCGATTAATCTATTACGCTTTCTGTGCATTTTTTTCATTCACCATATTCTTATAAGTCTTAATTTAACTTTGTTAAAATGTAAAAAAAAATATATAATAGTAACAGAAACTCATAAAGTACAACAACGCCGCAAATTCAACCTCCCCCTAGTTCGTTTTCATTTTTTTATAGGATAAGGGTGGAAAACGAGCACACAGTCCACCTGATGTTTAGTGGTTGCTGTAGCCCATAGACAGCTACATCTATCTTCGATTACGAATCGAAATGCAGATGTGTTGTCACCCGTGTGGACTAAGATGGCATGCCTTTTTTCCAGTAAAAAGGGGTCTCCGGTTCTCTACACTCACCATACGAAACACAGCAGCATTAAGCTGGTATTCTGTGAGAGCGTGGTTCTTCCCCGGTCGAGCCGATCCATTCGTGCTACACCCATAATATAGCTGCAGTATGCCTCTACCGCATATAAATATCTAGGTAAACTCTAGTGTATCCACATCACTTCACACGATATTAATTGACAATTTAGGCAGTAATTTAATGCCATAATTATTGCGGTAAACAGGCGGTAGACGGTAAGGTAGTGTAGCCGTATATTGATAGATTTAAAATTACATATTTGTGCCATTTGCTTTTGACACTAGTGGTCCGTGGAGTTCTAACTTCCTAAAAGATCTGGTGATAAAAGGAGTGATCTATTCTCACTCAAAGGCTAAGTACAGCCATTTAGCCAGGTACCACAGCCAGAGGTGGGGTAGGTATACCGCGGGGAGTAGGACTTTATAATAATTTTAAACATACAGGTCCGGAATAATTATTTGTAGGCTATATAATAATTTTTTCCGTGAGTAGGGCACTGTGCCACGAAGCCGTCTAAATTAGAATCTGCCCTTCGCCACGATTTTCTAAGCGTGATAGGTGGGCTTGCAACCACAGATTTTTATTATTTCGTGTTGTTGTTAGAAAGATGCTGATTATTAGTATATATATATTTGATATTTTAATACTAGCTGTTCCCCGCGACTCCACCCTAAGATACTTTTTACAACATCAGCCATCTGCCAGTGAACGTCCGGTCAAAATCGGTCCAGCTGTTTCGGAGATTAGCCGGAACAAACAGACAGACAGACAAAAAGACAGACAGACAAAGATTTTAAAAATCGTGTCTTTGTTAGATATAAGTAACGTATATACTTTCATATGCATGTAGTAAAAAGCTGTTATTTCGACATTACAAACAGACACTTCAATTTTATTTATTTCTATAGATAATAAGAAACAAGCACACGGTTCACCTGATGGTAAAAGAGTACTGAGGGTCGTCGGAATCAAA